>PVJA010019639.1:35000-38162 GCA_004027025.1 Myocastor coypus | reverse complement strand
GCTGAGGCAGGAGGATCAGTGTGAGTTCGAGACCAGCCTGGGCTACAAAAGTGAGCTCAAGGCCAGCCTCAACTGCATAGTGAGACCCTGTCTCAAAAAGACAAAAAAAAAAAAAAAAAAAAAAAAAAAAAAAAAAAAAAAAAAAAAAAAAAAAAAAAAAAAAAAAAAAAAAAAAAAAAAAAAAAAAAAAAAAAAAAAACCATAGGACTTACAAACCTTGCATTATCAGTTTTTAGGTAAATATTTCAGGTGATTTATCCATGTGCACTGCACAGTGGGGATCTAACCTAAAGTTCTAAAGTAACAGAGGTAGATGTAAAACAAAGGTGGTAGACCGGGCATGGGGGTGCATGCCTGCAATCCCAGCTCTTGGGAGGTTGTAAATAGGCGGATCACTGTAAGTCCAACCTAGTAGTGAGATCCTGAACACCCTGTAGACCCTTTCCTAAAATAAAAAATAAGTAAAATAAAGTAAAATAAAATGAAGGTGGCAATGTCAAGTTTATTCTGCTTCTAGTCTTCTAATCTGTATCTGCAGGCCTGATCTTTTCATATAAGGCTTGCCACATGCAGAGATGGGCGCCTTTCTACCTGTGTACCCAGTTCAAAATCATCTTTCTTCATGTGTCTTTTTTTTTTTTTTTTTTTTTTTTTTTTTTTTTTTTTTTTTTTTTTTTTTTTTTTTTTTTTTTTTTTTTTTTTTTTTTTTTTTTTTTTTTTTTTTTTTTTTTTGAGTCAAGGTCTCTCTGTGTAGCTCAGGATGGCCTTCAACTCACTGTATAGCCCAGGCTGGCCTTGAACTTGCAGTGATCCTCCTGCCTCAGCCTCTTCATTGCTGGAATTATAGGCATAGGGCACCATACACAGCTTTTGGGGGGATTTTGTTTTTGAAACAGGGTCTCACTCTGTAGTTCAGGCTGACTTTGAAGTAATAGCAATCCTATCTCTATACCTCAGAAGTGCTGGGATTATAGGCCTATGCCACCATCCCTGTACTGCTGAGCTATCTCCCCAGTCCCAATCTTTTTTTTTTTGAGACAGGATTTTGCTATGTAGTTCAGACTGCCCCTGAACTCACTATGCAACCCAGGCTGGCCTTGAATTGGCCGTGATCCTGCCTCAAGCTTCTGAGTGTTAGAATTATAGGTGTGACATCTCACACTCAGCCTTCGTTTTTCGATTTTTGAGACATGACTTTGCTATATAGTTCAGGCTGGTCGTGAACTGAGTATGTAGCCCCAGCTGGGGGGGGACTCTTGGAAATCCTCCTGCCTCTGCCTCACAAGGCTAAGATTACAGTACAGGTGTCCACCACCAAATTAGCTCCATTATTATTTTTAAATCTGGTGTTAGGCTGTGAGTGGTAGTGCATACCTGTAATCCTGATGTCTATGAGGCTGAAGCAGGAAGAGCACAGTACGTATGAGGCCAGCCTGAGCTACATAGAGAGCTAGCCTAAATTACACATGAGCCCCGTCTCAAAAACCAATAAAAGGGGCTGGGGAGATAGCTCCATGGCACAAGTGTCTGGCTGGCAAGTGCAAGGTCATGAGTTTGAACCCCAGTCCCACAAAAATAATAATAATAATAAATAAAAATAAAATGAAAATAGTGATTTGATGATTATGAAAAATTCACTCTAGGTTGCCCAGAAGAGTACAGGATTTGAGGTAACTAAATCTGGTCCAGGCCAGACAGATAACTCAGCAGACTAAAGCGCCTGCTTAGGCAAAGCACGGGTCCAGGTTCAATCCCCAGCTTGCCGCACTGGCCCCACCCCTGGGGTGCACTGAGAGGGTGACTGAGACTGGGCATGGTGGCACACCTGTAAGCCCAGCACTTGGGAGGCTGAACAGAAGGATCCCTGCCAGTCCCATCTGTGTGGTGAGACCCTGTAGATCCTCTACTAAATACATTTTTTTAAAAAAATTAAGTAAAAAAAAAGAAAAAAATCTGATCCTGGTGATGCTCCTCTCTAGAAGGCTTTATCTAAAACAAAGAAAAACAACCAAAAAGATCTGAAGGAACAGAGGAACTTCTCCAGCGAGCAGATAAACTCTGAGCTCCTGCCTAACTAATGTCACTGGTTAACATGACTCCATGCTTTCAGTGATAATGGAAATTAAAACAAGTACAGCTAGGTATGGTGACACCTGGAATCCAAGCACATGGGAGGCTGAGGCAAAAGGGTCACTGAGTGGTCACGGCCAGCCTGCACTGTACAGTACAACCCTTTCTCAATCAAACAAAAACAAACTCCCTGTAAAATAAATTAAAAACTAAATGTATCCACAGAAAAATCTTTAATTGAAAAGAAAGAGAAAATACAAGGGATTTTAGCTTGAAGAACTGACAAAATTCAGCTCTTAGCAAAAGACAGTAAGAGGGGCCAGCGAGATGGTTCAGCAGTCTAAAGCACCTGCTTAGGCAAGCTTAGGCAAGGCAGAGACCACAGTTCAATCCCAGGCACCACATGCTGCGCCAGCCCCACCCCTAGGGCAAACTGAGCCAACCATTTAGTATATGTGCTGCTGAAGGGAGCACTGAGCCAGTCATTAAAAAAAAAAAAAAAGACAGTAAGAACTAAACAGAAAGACTCCCAATTTGAGCAGCTGCAGGAGACACAGCCTGATGGAGGGGATCAAACTGGCTCACTCACCAAAGTAGGAGGCCAGCTTTTAGGGTAAATGATGCAGGGTTTGGCTGACCATTATGTCAATCCTTGTTTAGTGGCTTTGGAGAGATCTTCATGGTTTGAGGGGCTATTTATGCCCATAAGATGATTATTTCTATTTAGGGCAATCTCACTCATTTGAGGCTTTGTTTTATTCTTTTTTTTTTTTTTGAAATTTTAATTTTTTTTTCAAAAACACAATAGTACTACATTCCCAGTAATTGATAGATACAATGCATATTGTTGTCTTTGTAGTAGTTATACAGAGCACATGGTGTAGACACGATAATTTTTCTAATCAATATTGGTACAAAATCATTGAACTAAGGGAAAGTAGTCGTATACATAGTCCAGTATTCCATAATCGCAATGGTTTACTGACAGAATCTGTTTTATTCTTCAACCCAGATAGTCACAGGTTTAGAACAATGGAGATTTAGGGGGTAGCTGGATGTCCATTAATCTGCTATCCTTGTATCCTTAATCTT
>PVJA010019639.1:0-30000 GCA_004027025.1 Myocastor coypus | reverse complement strand
TGGAGAGGACTAAAGGAACCCATCTGGTGCTACAGGAGACAGAAGATTCCCTTTTTTCAAAGCACACTCCAGGGAACCACATCCCTGAGGTCCCCAGGGAGATCCCAGACTTGGGATGAGGGTGGAAAGTGGCTCTACACACTTTAAAATAAAGTCTACAGACCAATCCTGCATTTCTCATTTTTATTTGACAGAAAAAAGTTGCTCTTGCTGTACAGATTTAAAAAACCAAAATGCCTTTTAAGAAACGTGAAGAAAAGTTGGGGGAGGGGGCCACAACTTGATGCGGGCAGTTAGGGGCCCACTAACTAAATCAAAACTGCCCCTTCCAAGAACACCTCACACAAACTTAGTAAGTACCAAACCACCACCCTTAAGATCTAAGGGGGCCCACAACTCCCAAGACCTTTCTGATTTCAGGTTGAGGTGTCCTGAACTTAATCCTCCCCCTCCCAACTCCTATCCACATTCCCTCCCACCCCAAACCCCCCAAAACACATGAACCAGGAGAAACTCACAGAGATTAACATTTCACAGGAACAAAGAAAAAAAGGGAGGGAGGAGAGTCCTTCCTCCCAAGATGCTGCCAGGATTTGGCAGGGCTGACAAGGATCCCTCCCACGGCTGTTGGGGAAGAGGGTGGCCCTCCCTGTGGCTCCAGAGCATGGACCATAGAATTCCCCAAAATATTTATGGAGACCTGAAACAAAGCAAACCATGATCAGTGTGTGTGTAAGGGCTCCTCCACCCAACCCTCAGCTTCCCAACAAGGTCTTCCTCCACCAAACACCAGATGTTAAAAGCGGTGATGTACCTGGATGAGCGGTGGCGCACAGGCCGAGGGCTAGGTGTCTCTCTTCTGTGCTTGTGGCCTGGAGAGTGGCTGTCCCCACGTTGGCCCCTTCGGGAAACCCGTTCATTGTTGCTACAACACAGAACTACCATCAGATCACAGGATGGAAGACACCATTGCTGCTCAAACTTCCTTTGCACAAGTCATATAGGAGAGCCAGCTGAAACCTGCCATAAGCACTCCTTTTTTTGTTTTGTTTTTAAAGAATTTTATTTTATTTTATTTTATTTATTTATTTATTTTTTTTGCTTTTTGAGACAGGGTCTCACTATGCAGTTCAGGCTGGCCTTAAGCTCACTTTTGTAGCCCAGGCTGGTCTCGAACTCGCACCGATCCTCCTGCCTCAGCCTCCCGAGTGCTGGGATTACAGGCATGAGCCACCACGCCCGGCTAAGAATTTTATTTTTATCCTATTTTTTTCTTGTTTCAGAACTTTTATTTTTATGGCTGGCTCAGCCTGCCCTGAGAGCAGGGCTGGCGCAGCATGTGGAGCCTGGGATCGAACCACGGTCCCTGCAGCCGCCCAAGCTTTCTTAAGCAGGTGCGTTAGACCACTGAGCCATCCTGCCGGGGCCCCCTGAGCACTTGTTTTGAGCCTACCTCTGCTGGTCCCGAGGTGAAGGCTGGGGTGAAGGACGCTGATGCTCCACAGGTGAGTAGCTCAGGGACCTGGAGTCTCGTAAGGAGTCTATTGGTTTCCGGGGACTGCGAGACCTGGAGAGCAGAGTAGGGCATCATAGCACCATACCCTTCCAAACCCACCAGCTAGCACTCAGGACCACCCACCCAGGTCCTGACCACCAAACCTCACACCACGCAGGGCCAGCCTCAGACCCACCTTTGTCCGCACTCACCCATCCGCCCGCATAACATCCACCGTGTGCCCCCAGTGGGCAGGGCCCAGGGTACAGCGGGGGATGCAAAGATAAAGACAGTCCCTGCCCTTGGAGGAGCTCAGTCTGGTAGTGAAGAAGGCCAACATGGGAGGAACACAGGGGTGTTCCCATGTGTGGAAAACAGCCCCACAGGAATGGATGTGCATTGGGCTGGAGACCCAGGGGTAGGGGAAGATGGGACAACGCGGGGAAGGGGCAGGGCAGTCTTCTCGGAGGTGCTGTTTTGAGTGGAGTCTTGCAGAACGAGGAGTTCACCAGGCGGACAAGGAAATTCCAGGCAGAAGGAACAGCATGTCCAAAGGCATGGGGCTCTCCTTAGACTGCAAGGCGCTGGGTGTGGCTGGAGCACAGGGCATGTGTGGGGGCGGGCAGGAGGAGCACAGGGTGGGCAAGGCCAGCTGGTGAAGAGCCTCACACGCCATTCCCGCAGAGGTGGGGCTTTATCTTGAAGGCCACAGGGCGTCCCGGAAGGATTTGTGGAGTGGAGGGAAGTAACCAGATGTGCGTTTTAGAAAGATCCCTCTGGCTACGTGTGGAAGAGAATGGCGTGGAGGCAGGGAGACAGGGAGGAGGCTGTGGACAGAGTCGGGAGAAGATGACGGTGGCCAGACCAGAGCCCTGTAGCAGCAATGGGGAAACTTAAAGAGCTAGAATCCCTGGGACCAGGCTGCACAGGGTAAAGGGAGGAAGAAACCTAGGACTTCCCAATTCCAGCTTCAAGACCCATTGGATGGTGCAGCCTTTTACCAGAAGAGGGCACCATGGAGTGGTGGGGAGTGCTGAGTGCCCAACTCCTCCCCAGAAGATCAGACACCAAACTCTACAAGCAGTACCCCAGCAGGGACCTCACCTAGGGTCCCTGCTCTGGAGAAGTCACCCCCACCTCCCCTTCCACCCCAGGCAAGGCAGCACTCACCTCCGCTCCCCAGGGGCTGGCTTCTTGGGGCTTGCAGGTTTGGGTAAGGCCTGAGGGCCAGGCTTAGCAGGGGAGGGGGAAGAAGAGGAGGAGGAAGAGGAGGAAGAAGAGGAGGAAGAGGAAGAGGAGGAGGAGGAAGAGGAAGAAGAGGAGGAGGAAGAAGAGGAAGAGGAAGAGGAGGAGCTGGAACTTGAACTGCTAGAGCGTCTCTTCCGCTTGGCAGGGGCTGGCTCCTGGGGACGTCCCTCTCTCACAGTCTCCTTGGGGGCTGGGGTAGGGCTGGGGACCCTGTGGGAGAAGAGCAGTGTCACAAAGAAACAAGCCGCCCCAGCCCCAACCCTACCTTCCTTGGCCTGGAGGAATGGCAGTGGGGGAGGGGTGCCTGAGAATGGCCTGGGAGTTCTTGGAGCCCTGGAAGGCGAGTCAGTGAGCATTTTTCTGGAGAGCAGCGGCCTGAGGCAATCAGACCTCTGCTAAAACAAGCAACAGGATGGGTCCAGAAGCACAAGGGATCAAGGTTAAACCTCAAGAATGTCCCTGGAGAGGAATAAGGCCTCTGGGCTCAGATGTGAAGTTGAAGCTGGGTGGTCTCCTTCCTTGGAGAGCCGCAGCTTGGGGAGGCCCCAGTGAGTGGAGGTTGGCTGGGGAGGGGCCGTCCTGCCTGGAGGCAGGGAGAGGGATGGGATGACCTCTGAAGATCCTTCCAGCCCAGGGAGTTCCTCTTGAGGTCTAACTGCCATCCCTCCTGCTGTAAAATTAAGTCCATTTCCTCTAGTTCTGTCCTCTGTAGAGACGGAAAACTTATCATTATCCTCTAGAGAATTAATCTTTGGAGACTTTTACCTGTCCCATCCCTTCCTCCCATAGTTCCCACCCCAACATTCTCTTCTACCCAAGCTTGAAGGCCAAGGTCCCCCATCTCTTCAAACAGCCAAGAAGAACCTGTGATGTGGTTTTTCCCTCCCCACTCCCTTAATCCAATACTTCCCCAGAAGACTCCTCAAATTCAAATCGCCTCACCTTTTCAGTGCCACCTCAGGTTGAGCAGGAAGGCTAGAGCCCTCTGAGTCACTAGAACTGGAGCCCGAGGAAGACGAGGAGGATGAAGATGACGATGAGGACGAGGAGCTGCTAGATGATGAGGAGGAAGAGGAACTCCGCCGCTCCTTTGCTGGCTGCAAGGCAGCCAATGCAGATGGCTGCTGGACCCCAGTAGAGGCAGGTGGCTCCCCATCCTCAGAGTGGGACACCCCAGGAGCAGAGCCAGAGTGCATGCCATTGTGATCACCAACAGAGGATGAGGTCTTCATCATAGTCCCAGAGGAAAGGGACTGAGACCCTGCTCCAGGGGTAGACTGGGCCACTGAAGCACGGGACTGGTCTGAAAAAGCAGATGGCACTGGGGACCTAGGTCGATCCTGTGCTGCGGGAACAGCCTGTGAAGTTCCCTGAATGGCTCTCGAGGCAGGGGAGGGAGCCCGCTCAGAGGTCATCCTAGACTGGCTTGGGGCAGATGGCGGTGTCCTGGACCTGGCTCGATCAAGAAGTGGGGGTGAAGCTCTACCACTAACACGCTCATAAGCAGAGAGGGGCACCCTGGGGCTAGTGAGGTTTGCACCAGACAGTGCTGGAGCCACTCTAGTACTGGTGAGACTTGTAGGGGCCAAGGCTGCAGGTGTTCTGGAACTGGCAATATTCACAGAGGCCGCAGCATGAGCAGATCGAGGACCCACCAGGTTTGCAGAGGTTGGAGCCTGAGGCGTTCTAGAGCTAGCAGGGTAATTTGCAGCATTTGAAGGTGTGCCAGAGCCCGAAAGACTCAAAGCTGCCAAGGCAGCTGGGGTTCTGGCTCCTGCTAGGTTCACAGCTGGAGCTGTAGGGGTTCGAGGATCAGCAAGGTTCACAGGTGAAGGTGCCACTGCGGTTCTGGGGCTGGCCAAGTTCATGGCTGCTGCTGCAGGTGGTGCCCTTGAATCAGCTAGGTTCACTGCTGTTGGCATGGCAGGTGTTCTGGCACTAGCTAGGTTCATGGCAGCTGCAGAGGCTGCAGGAATTCGGCTAGCAAGGTTGGCAGCTGGAGCTGTTCTGAGACTCATGAGAGGCACTGGAGCTGGAACCTGGGACATTCTTCCAGCAAGGCCAGGAGCAGACATAGATGGAGGGGGCCGAGCAGTTCCAAGACTGATGGCAGTCAGAGCAAGTGCAATTCTAGACTGAGCATGATTTTCTGTCACAGATGTTCTTGGATGATCAGGTATTCGGGGACCTGGACCATCCATCATGGAGCCACTGGCCTGCTGTAGGACAGACATGGGTGCTCTAGCACTGCCAAGGGGTTCAAGCATTCCAGGTGATCTACATCGGTCAAGAGGAGTTGGTGACATGCTAGGACGACTGAAACAGCTCATTCTCGAACTATTGATTGCTACTGGAGGTGTCCGAGAACCAGAATGATTCCTTGTTGCTGGAGGAGTAGCAGATCGGGAACGATCGGAACTACTTCCAGATGCAGAACGCCTGCGGATGGCTGGAGGAGACCTTGTTAAAGACCGCTTGCCCCGAGTTGCTCGTGGACTACGGGACCTAGAACGGCGGCGTATGGCAAGTGGTGAGCGACTTCGAGAGCGCTTCCGTGGTAACAGTGGTGTTCGAGATCTAGAGCGGCGCCGAATAGCTGGAGGTGTCCGGGACCTTGAGCGACGGCGTGTCACTGGAGAGGTTCGAGATCGAGACCTTCTTCGAGTAACAGGCGATGTTCGAGATCGAGATCTCCTGCGAGTGACTGGAGACGTTCGAGATCGAGATCTTCTGCGAGTGATTGGTGAGGTTCTGCTTCGAGATCGCCTCCTGGTTACTGGCGGAGTTCTAGATCTGGACCTTCGGCGAGTCACTGGTGGTGTCCTAGATCTGGACCTTCGGCGTGTTGGCGTTCTAGACCTCGAACGGCGACGGGTTACTGGTGGTGTTCTGGACCTGGATCGTCTTCTACTCACTGGAGAGGCTCTTGACCGAGATCTTCGACGAGTCACTGATGTTCTGGACCTTGACCGTCTCCGACTCACAGGTGAGGTTCGAGACCTAGATCTACGGCGACTAATCAGCGGCGTTCTGGACCTGGACCGTCGGTGAGCAGCTGGAGAGGCTCGAGATCTAGAGCGTTTCCACGGGGCTGGTGAAGTTCGTGACCTAGAACGTTTACGACTGGTTGGTGGTGTCCGAGACCGACCTCTTCGTCGACGAGAGGAAGTTCGGGAACTCTCCTGGCGAACAGGTGACCTCGAGTGGTAGCCAGAACCTCCCCTCCGCCTACGAGTAACCCGAGACCTAGACCGGCTCCGCTGTCGTCTCCGAGAGGTTGACTGAGAAGAACCAGACCTATCTCGTCGTCGAGTTGTCCTAGTTTTCTCTCTACGTGAGCGGGAACGGGACCGCTGTAGACCACGGGGTTTTGGTGAAGGAGAACGGCCTCTTCTTGAAGTTGGCTTAGCACGTGGAGATGAAGCCGAGCGCCTTCGACGTGACCTCGACTTTTCAGCAGGCTCTGGAGAAGACACGGAGGGGCTTCTTCGGCGTCTTGGTGGAGTTCTAGAGCGAGTTTCAGGTGATGAGGAGGCAGATCGGCTCCTACGGGAAAGCCTTGTTTTTCTAGTTAACTCAGGAGAAGATCGAGAGCTACGACGTCGAGGTGGTGTGCAAGACTTGGTCTTTGGCTCTAGTGAGGACCTGGAGCCTCTTCGGGCAGTTCTAGATTTGGGTGGGTGTTCTGGAGAGGACTCAGAACTACTGCTTCCTTCAGTAGGGTCTCGACCTTTACTGGATGAACCTGATCTGCTACGTTTAGGGAGAGCCCGAGGGGCAGGTACTTTTGGTTCAGGAGAGGAATCGGAACCACTCTGGGCCCTGGGTCCTACTCTTGGTTTCTCTTTAACCTCAGGTGATGAGGCAGATCTACTGCGACAAGGAGAAAGCCTAGCCTTGCCGGCAACCTCTGGAGAGGATCCAGAATGACTCCTCTGTCTCAGTGGGCTTCGTGTCTTGGCTTTAGAATCTGGAGAAGAATCTGACTCACTTCTTTCCTGAGGAGATGCGTTAGGCTTCCCCTCAAGTTCTTGAGAAGACCCAGATCGACTTCTCTGCCCAAGGGGAGTCCTTGACTCAATTTTTGGTTCAACTGATGATTCTGAACCACTTCTTTCTCTCTGGGGGGTGAGACATTTATTGTTCATCTCTGGAGATGATGGAGAATGACTTCTTGGTCTAGGAGTATGAGGTAACACTTTTGGTTCTGGGGAAGAATCACATTCACTTTGTCCCCTTGATGGAGTTCTAGGTATCTCTTTCATTGCAGGAGAGGACCCAGACTGGCTGTGCCTAGAGGGAGTCCCAGACCCATCTCTAAGTCCTGGAGAAGACCCAGACCGGCTTCTCCTTGATGGAGTTCTGGGTAAACCATCTTTCATTTCAGGAGAAGATGCAGAACTACTTCTTTCTCTCGATGGTGTTCTTGCTACAGCATCAAGTACAGGTGATACAATATTCTGATTTGAAGACATTACTGCTTTTTCTACTATTTCTGGGGATAACTCAGAACTGCTGTGCCTGGATGATCTTGATTGTTCTTTTGTATCTACAGATGGGCCTGTCTCCAGCTGGTTAAGGAAAGGCCCATTCAAATCCTCTTTAGCTTCAGGAGAAAATACAGTATTCATTTCTGTAGCAGGGCCTGAACTTCTAAAATCTAAAGGTGATCCAAAGCTGTTCTCCTCAAGAGACAGTTCTTTATGTTCTGGAGAGAACTGCGGTCCTCCCCAACATGAGGCCACTGTAGGGACATCTGCTTCCAAAGGTGGCTGTAACTGACACTGTTCATGAGCCAATGAAATAGTTGACCTTTCTTCTATTTCAGGAGATGATTCAAAGTTACTCATAGCCACTTCTTTAAACTCTGAAGATGTATGTGGTAAGACCTGGTTTGAAGGTTGTTCAGACTTTCCTATCATGTCCATTAATTTCTCACTGTTTGATTCAGGTACAATACAGTTTTGGTCTTTTGTATCTGAAGGTGATGCAGCAGCACTTGTTTCCCTTAAAGAGATTCTAGGTGACTCTTTAGCTGGTGAAGACTCAGGCCTGTCTTGCACAGGAGGGCTAAATTTGTCTGTTGATCTGGGAGATGATGTACTAACAGTATTATCTTCATGAAAGGGCAAGCTTGTTTCCTCTTTTGATTCAAGAGGTTCTAATCTGCCTTGTCCCAGAAGAGATTTGGAGTCTAGTGCAAGATATGGGGATCTGCTCTGCTCAGGAGACATTCCAGATTTGAAACTAGGACTTGCTGATAATTCGCCTCTGTCTTGTTTTGTTGGAGATCTACATGCCTGCTCAGTGGTTGGAGATGACGACCTGGACCAGCCACCCTTAGGTGGTGTTTGAGATTTGCCTTGCAGAGACGGAGATTCTACAGGACCCTGTGTCACTGCTATACCTGAAATATCAGACCTTGGGTCTGGTGAAACTTCAGGTTGTCCACTCTGCTGCAGATAGGAGTCAAAATAGCTCTCTCCAACTCCAACTGGTGTGCTAGACGTTACTCCTGGACAGGGGGAGACCAATTCAGAGCAACTCTGTGCTGCTGAGTCTTTAGACTTCTCCAAGGAACACGGTGACTTGGCTTCAGAAAGACTCTGCCCTGGTGGAGTCTGGGAATTTCCTTTGGGGTATGGTGATGTAGACTCTGAATGACTTACTCTTAGTGGACTTCCAAGTTGCGCTTTAACATCTGGTGTGGAGGATCTAGAATGGCTGTGCCCTGGCACCAATCCAGATTCCACTTTGGAAGAAGGAGATACTGATCTGCTTTGCCTTGGAGGTGTCTGAGATGTCACCCTACTAGGACTTGGAGAAGAGGAGCCAGAATGACTTTGTTGTGGTGATAGTATTACTGCCTTCACTGTGGGCTGAGGAGATGATGACTTTGATGCACTCTGTTGAGGAGGTGTATGAGATTTCACTTGAGGTGGAGAGGACCCAGAGCAGCTATGTCTAGAAGGAGTCCTAGATTTCATCTCAGGGTCAGGTGATGATTCAGACCGGCTCCGTCTTTGGGGTGTTGAAGACTGTTCATTGGTCTGGGGACTTGTTACAGACCCTTGTTTTGGTGGTGTTCCAGATTTCACCTTAGTGTGAGGTGAGTTAGAACGACTTTGTCTTGATGGTGTCTTAGATTTCTGTTTAGGTGGTGAAGAACCAGAGCGACTTCGCCTTGGTGTTCTAGACTCAGCTTTAGGTTGGGATGATCCAGAGCGACTGCGCCTAGATGGTGTCTGTGATTTTTGTTTAGGACACGGAGAAGATCCTGAAAGGCTTCGCCGCAAAGACAAGTGAGATTTTGTCTTGGATCGTGGTGAAGACAGAGATCTGCTCCGCCTTGAGATGTGTGATTTTTTCATTTCTGGGCTTGAGTTGGACCTGCTTCTCCTCTGAGATACTCTGGATTTGTTCTTGCGGTCTGATGATGAGCCAGATCTGCCTCTTCTTTGTGGGGTTCTAGAGTGAGATCTTCCACGTCTAACTAGACTTCTACTCCGAGATCTTCCTCGCCTTGCTGGTGTTCTAGACCGCGATCTCCCTCGCCTAGCTGGAGTCCTAGAACGTGAGCGGCCACTTCGCCTAGCTGGAGTCCTAGAGCGTGAGCGGCCACTTCGTCTGGCTGGTGTTCTAGAACGTGAGCGTCCACGTCTGGCTGGGGTTCTAGAGCGTGACCTACCACTTCTCCTGGCTGGAGATCTACTACGGGACCTCCGTCTTACTGGTGACCGGGTCCTAGATCTGCGCCTAGCAGGTGTTCTGGACCGAGACCTGGCCCTCCGAGCAGGTGTTCTAGACCTAGACCTGCGTCTGGCAGGTGTTCTAGATCGCGACCGGCGCCTTGTAGGGGTTCTAGAACGAGATCTACCCCGCCGAACTGGTGTTCTAGAACGAGATCTGCCCCTGGTAGCTGGAGATCTAGAATGTGACCTGCCTCGCCTTGCTGACCTAGATCTGCCTCTCCTCTGGGCATTTCTGCTCCTGGACCAACCTGGTCGTTGAGGAGACCTAGACCGGCCACGCCTCTGGGGACTTCTAGATCTTCCCCACCTCTGTGCAGACCGAGATCTACGCCACTGAGGGGACACAGACCGAGAATGACCTCTCTTAGTAGGGGTTCGAGACCGAGATCGGCCTCTCTTAGTAGCAGGACTACGAGATCTTCCCATTCTACGAGGAGTATGAGAATGTGATTTATCTCGCTTTGCTCGGACATGTGAGCGATTCTTGGATGTCGGAGAAGAAGAAATCTCTCTGCGGGTGCTAGGAACTGGTGCAAGTTTAGGGCTTTCAGGAGAAGAGCTGGCATGCCGAGAAGCTTTGGTAGGTTGAGGGGATGGTGGGCAGCTCTCTGAAGATGAATGGGGAGGCTTTCCAGGAGACTTAGGTGGTGAATGGCCCCTGGTTGGGGAGGCCTCAGATGGGGGGTTCACTGGCTCCTGACTTAGGGAGGTTTTCACAAGAGGTTGTGGGGAGCCGCCATGCTGCTCAATAGGGAGCAGAGTGGGAGCTGGTAGTTCTGGGCCTGTGCTGCTCCTTTCCGGAGAGGGGCTAGGTCGAACTGCAGTTTTCTAAGAGTGGAAGAGAGAGTAGGGATAGCAAGTATGTAAATAAACACAACTTCACCTACAAAATCTCACCACCCTATCCAAAGAAACTTTTCTTCTACCAGCTCCATAATACCAACTAGTCTTTTGCCTCACCAGTGATATGAAGACATCATATAAAATATAATGGTAAAAGCACAGGAGTCTTAGGACTTAGTGATGACACACAACTCGTAATCTAAGCACTCTGGGAGCCTGAGGGAAGAACACAGTTTAAACCCTAGCCAGTCCTGGTAGTGCATGCCTATAACCCCAGTACTTGCTAAAGGCAGAGGACTGCCACAAGTTCAAAGCCAGCCTGAAAACTACATGAAACAAAAACAAAAATACTCTAGCCCTAGTGTGGGTAACAGTTGACTTAACAAAACTTTCAAAAGATAAAGTCTAGGGGATGGGGAGATAGCTCCAAGGCACAATGCCTGCCTGATTAACGCAAGGTCATAAGTTTAAACTCCAGTCTCAAAAAAAAAAACACCTCTAGTCCCGCAAAAAAAACAAAACAAAAAAAAGATAAAGTGTACTACAACTAACAAAAACTACTACTGCAATGTACTTTAATAACAAGAAAAAGAGAACAGGATTTTTGGGGGTAATAATAAGGGAATACTGCAAACTAAACTCCCAGGCTTCAGGCATGCTAATACTATTAACCTTCAAAATGGTACTGTAAATAGAAATGAAGAACAGCTCCCTATAATGGGTGGCAGCTGACTTCATCCTCAGAGAATAACTCTATTAAAAAAGACAAAAAAATTAAACTTAAAAAAAAAAAAAAGAAAGAAAGAAAAGAAAAAGAAAACAAAACCAGTACAGGCAAACTTTGTTTTTCGAGTCACAATCTCACTGTATTGTCCAGACTGGTCGTCATCTCATGGTGATGACTTCTGCTAAGTGCTGAGATTATGGGTATAAGCCACCATACCCAGTAACACAAAGCTCTGTGTGAAAAATTAGAATGCTGACTAGGAACTAAGTATGTATTTCAGTGCTAAAGTACTTCCCTAACATATATGGGAAGGAGGGAGGTTTAACTGGAAATCAAACTCAGGACCTCTAGCAGATGCTATACCTCTAAGCTATATCCCCAGCCCATCCCTAATATGTACTAAGACCCAACCTAAGTCAGCCCACAAGTAAAAAAATTGACCAGGATAGCTAAAATTCAGGGAAAAATGTTACTAAAACTATAGAAGCCATAATTATAACTCAAATTTAAGGCTGGGGATACAACTCTGTGGCACAGCACACCTGTCTGGCAAGCATGAGATCAGGAATTCAATTCCTAATGTCAAAAAAATAAATAGCTCAGATGTGACAGAAAGCAGATAAAATGTGAGGTGTGCAGGCCTTGACTTGGAAAATTAACTAGATAAAATGGCAGTTAGACCAGATCAGTTAGAAGTTACACCACAGAAGCTGAAACAATACAATGAGGATCTAGAATTAAAATAGACACAAAACAGAAACTACTGAAAACAACACTTCATAGCATCTTCAAACCAACCCAGTGGGCTGAAAAAAAATTAATGCATTATGACCAGCATGTAGCGAAACAGTAAATGCAGCTTATTTTTCAGTTCTTAGTATCTAGTGATATAAGTCTATAATTCACTCACAACTATGAAATATTTGCAAATACAGTGAGAACTTCGTAAGAGAAAGAAAAACATTACAAATAGAGTACAAAAAAAAAAAAAAGCTGGGCGTGGTGGGGCACACCTGTAATCCCAGCACTTGGGAGGCTGAGGCAGAATTGGTGGAGTTTGAGACCAGTCTGGGATACACAAGTGAGCTCAAGGCCAGCCTGAACTGCACAGTGAGACCATCTCAAAAAGACAAAAAAAAAAACAAAAAAACAAAAAAAACTACTTTTATTTATATATACACACATGTATGTATATGTACACGCATATATATACACATACATACATACACACACACATACATAACATAAAATCTCCCCTATGTATTCCAGGTCAGCAAACTGTAGACCAGGCTGGCCTCTAACTTGCAGCAATATTCCTGCCCCAGCCTCCTGAGTGCTAAAATTACAGGCACATGCCACCATCCTCAGCTTAATTTCACTACTCTTAACTATCACCTGGTTAGGCTTTTAATACTGTAAACATTGGAAAGTTTACGCAGGAGGCTCACAAGTTCAAGCCCAGCCTGGGTAACTTTAAAAGATTCTACCTCTGGGGCAGGGGAGATAGGTCCATGGCACAAGCGCCTGTCTGGCAAGTGCAAGGTCAAGAGTTTGAACCCTAGTCCCACAAAAAAAAAAAAAAAAAAAAAAAAGTTAAAAAAAAAAAAAAAAAAATCCACCAAAAAAAAAAAAAAAAAAAAAAAAAAAAAAAAAAAAAAAAAAAAAAAAAAAAAAAAAAAAGTTAAAAAAAAAAAAAAAAGATTCCACCTCAAAATTGAAAGTAAAATAGCTGGAACTATATAGTTCAGTGGATAACACTGGGTTCAATCCTCAATAAGAGAGCAGCAAGGGTATTCTCCTTCACTTCAAATCTGTTCCAAAACTCGGCAAAAACTCAGGAACATACCTCTTTGTCCTTGTCTTCATAAGGGCTGCTTGGCTGCTTTGTAGAGAGTTCTGGACTGTCAGGCCGTTGTGTACTTGTGGTGCCTAATTCACTGGAAGGTGGATCTCCCACCCCTTGGCATGCTGAACCAGGGGAAGGACTTTGTCCAGTCAAGACAGTTACATGGGTTTTAGCTGCAGCACTTCTAGACCTGTGGGAGTTAATGGATGGTGGAGGAAAGCAAGGATATCAACTCAAGGGAGAACAGAAAACCCCCTCCCCCAACTCCAACCAACTTAACTGTATAACCCTCTTCCAAAAGACTTTCTTAGTTACATGACTCAATTCAAGAAATAAAAATCCAACTTTGTTCTTTGTCTTCCTAGCACAAATCCCCCTCACCCTTTATTCACCTCCCCAAACATCCCCAAGCCCGCCACCAGGCCCATTCCCTACCTGCTTCATTCATAACTCACCTCTCAGCCCACCTCCTTCAGGAAGCCTTCCCCGATTAAGGAAGCCAGGGTAAGGATTCCTTCCTCCCCCAGACACCATGAACAGACACCCCCCCACCCTATTCTGGCAGTCCATATACAGCATAACAAAACAAAATAAAAATAAAAAAAGAGAAGGGGAAATGTATATGTCTGTCCATCCTGTTGCTTTAGCCTGTCAGCTCCTAGAGGGCAGGGACCGTGTCTTCCGAATGGTCTGTGCAGCGCCTAGCACACCGTGGGCGCTCAATAAATATTAAGTTGATTAACCCACCATTCCCTCACCCTCCCTTCCTCCTGGACTACCCCTTACCGACTTCGAGAAGTATCAGAGGAAGAAGCGGAGTCAGCAGAAGTTGAACGATGGGCACGGCGGCTCTTGGGAGCTGGTGTTGTACTTCGAGACCTACAAAAAGACCACCACACAGCTCAGAACCATGTCACACTTACACTGAATTCTATTTACCCATTTCTGAACTTTTACCATTAAGAAAATATGACAGATTCTATTCAGTCTCCCAAGAGAACATTCATGTAATTGGTAAATAAATTGCCCTCAAGTTTTACTCACCGCTTCCGCTTCTTGTCTTTAGATTTACGTTTGCTCTTTGGAGTGGGAGACCTGGAAATAACGCAAGTTGTTAAACAGGAAATAACAAGGAAACCAAACTAAGAAAGAGACAGAAAGATCTGAGGGTACAATACCACAAAAATCAGTAAATCAAAAGAAAAGGCCTGTAAAAGTAGCTTTAGTCAACAAAAAGTAACCTCCCCATGGTCAAATAAAGAACCTTCAGGGGGGAAAAAATAAATCAAGAACAAAAGCCAAGGTATTGGGGCTGGGGAGATAGCTCTGTGGCACAAGTGCCTGCCTGGCAAGTGCAAGGTCATGAGTTCGAACCCCAGTCCCGCAAAAAACAAACAAACAAACAAACAAAAACAAACCAAGGTATTCACGTGAGTTTCCCACTTCCATATGCTAATACTCCTCTATAAGCCAAAGAGTTCTTACCTGTGCTTCCGTTTCTTTGACTCAGATTCTGACCTGTTGAGAAAATTATTTATTTACTTATGGTGGTACTGGGGATTGAACTCAGGACCCTGCATTTGACAAGCACGGACTTACTCTACTGAGCTATCTCCCTGGCCCCGAGAAAAAAAAAATTTTAAAGAAACACATACTCATATGTAGGCCTGAACTCATTAAGCCTCCAATTATTCCAAGTACTTCTACTATATACCTGTGCTTCTTCTTCTTAGAGCTCTTCTTTCTTTCCCGTCGAGGAGAACTGCTCTCCGACCTGCTAAAAATGGGTACAAAAACAAGGTCATCCTGCTTGGCTTCTTTCCTGGACTTCCACTTACAACTCACCCTCAGAAATGGTTCTAAAGCACTTTAAAAAGTCTAATAAGGGATGGGGGCTGAAGGCAGGAGGATCTATGTGAGTTTGAGACCAGCCTGGGCTACAAAAGTGAGCTCAAGGCCAGCCTGAACTGCATAGCGAGACCGTCTCAAAAAGACAAAAGAAAAAAAAAAACCTCCTTAAATCAACAAATGCAAACATAAAAGCAAAATTCTAAAAATTCACAATGCTGCTGGCTAGTTCTTATCTGACACAGGTACAGATTCAATACTTGCTAACACCTTCTTCCTTACTTTTCTGACCATATGCCACCTGCTCCATTAAAGCAGAACCAATTTTACAAAGTGTAACACAAGACTGCTCCTTTGTACATAAGGAACTTACCGTCCTCTATCTTTCTTCTTTTTCTTTTTCTTTTGTTTTGGGGTTGGTGAACGAGAACTGCTGGACTCTCGCACAAGGCTGGAAAGATAAAAAAAGATAATTACTCAAACAAAATTTTCAGCTATTTCAACCTCAGAAGAACAAGGTATTAGGCCAGGGAGATAGCTCAGTGGAATAAGCGCTTGCCTGGCAAGTGCAGGAGGGTCCTGAGTTCAACCCCCAGTACCACAGAAAACAAAAAACAAAAAAAAAGGCATCAAGAACTTGGAAATAGCCGGGCGTGGTAGCTCACGCCTGTAATCCCAGCACTTGGGAGGCTGAGGCAGGAGGATTGGTGTGAGTTCGAGACCAGCCTGGGCTACAAAAGTGAGCACAGGACCAGCCTCAACTGCATAGCGAGACCCTGTCTCAAAAAGACAAAAAAAAAAAAAAAAAAGAACTTGGAAATAGGACAAGGGAGACAGCTCGGGCACAAGTGCCTGCCTGCCAAGTACAAGGTCCTGAGTTCAATCCCTGGTTCCACACACACAAAAAAAAGAACTTAGAAGTAATCCACAAAAAAAGCAGAGGAGGGTGCTTAAAACCAAAGCTCATAGTTCAGTGGTTCTCAACCTGTGGGTCGAGACCCTGGCAGGGGTTGAGCAACCAAAACACAGGGGTCGCCTAAAGCCATTCTGAATCACAACTGTAGCAAAATTAGTTTTGAAGTAGCCACCAAAATTATTTTTTGGTTTGGGGTCACCACAACATGAGGAACTATATTGCGGGGTCACGGCATTATAAAGGCTGAGAACCACTGTCATAGTTGTTTCTTCAATACCTATAAGTTTTGGGAGGCTCAGGAGCTGGTTTGGCTTCTCGAGCACGTCGCTGAGGATCAAAGGAGCTGCCATCCACATAGGAATCACTGATGCCAAAAGCAGCACGAAGTCGCTCATTCTTTTTCTCATTTAATTCTGCCAACTGATGAGTCTCAGTTACCCTGAAGGAACAAAAGCCAAAATTCTGACCGTTGTAAAAAGCTAAAGGTAGATCCAGATGTACACACAGAAGCCAAATAGCCATGGGATAAGGCAAAAGCAGGGAGGAACTCCCAAGTGACTAAAACAGCTCAACAGCAGTATAGACAGACTGGCAAGCACAGGGCCTGAGTTCAATCCCCAGTTCCGAGACATACACACACACACACACACACACACACAAACAACCAGCAGTAGAGTCCAGAGGGAGCCAAGGGAGAGCTCAACACTCACGCTGGCCTCTGCCCTGGAGTTTCCTCCTTGCCCCCAGGATTCACATCCTTCTCCAGCAACATGAGTCGAAAGGTCGCCACTTTTTCCTGAATTTGCTGTTCCTCGTACCTAAAGGACAAATGCTTTTTGGGTTAAGAGCTTGACAGGGCACCTTCCCCAGTCCCAAGTTTACATTTTTCCTCTTTTCAATAGAGTACCTTCCTTCTCCATGCACACACAGAATTTCTTCACTCACTGTCACCCAAAAGTCCCGTCCTTCTGATCTCATCATTTTTCTTCCACCTATTCACTATGTCCTCTAGAACAGTGGATTTTAAACATGCTACAAATCAGGGGCCAAGAAAGGAAAGTCAGCTGGCAAAGTTCCCAGTGCTACTCCCCAACTTTGATAAAAACAGATCTTTTAGTTCCTGAGACTCCAAAGATGTATTACGTAAAAGGGATCATTGCTAAAGTTTGAAAACCACTGCTCTAAAAGGTTTTCTTCCTCAGTGTGCTTCCCTTACCAAATTTTCACTTCCCTATCCACCCCTCAATACTTGAGTGTACTTCCAATCTGTTTTTCTATAAAGTTGTTTTTCTGCTTCTATTTTCCAAGCCTCAGTCCTTAAATCCATTCACTTCCTTCCTATGAATGATACCACCTGTCAGCATACTTAACTCATTTCCTACCTGATCTGATTTTCTGATATCCCAATTTTGCTCTTTAAGGGCCCTCTTTCCCCCACATACAACCATCTAAATACAGACTCCCTTAGGCTTCCATGTATGTTCCAGGTACAGTTTATCTCCTACTTTTCACTGTCTCCTTTTCAACTAACTCATTTACCTCCTTCCCTGCAACTCCTTTCCAGGCCTTTTCCAACAGCTCTAAACTCTTTACATCCCATCTAACACCCAGCACTGCACTCATTCAGTGCTTGGCTCTCCCAGACCCTCCCCTCACCCCTGCTCTTCCATCATCTCCTCCAGCTCGAGGCATCGCAGCTCCACGCGCCGCTTGCGCTCGTGGTCCAGGATGTCAGGATTAGGCCGCTTCACCAGGGCAGCCTCCAGGCGCCGCAGTTCCTCCTCTCCCTTGTAGTCAGGCCGCTCACCACGGCGGCCTCTCACCAGGGACAGGTTGCGCTGGACGTAGCCGTTGGTGCCGCTGCCCCGGGGCGTCGGCAGCCCGATCCCGTTGTACATGGCCCTGTGCCCAGGGGGGGCACCACCACTCCTGGGGGGAGCGGGGAGACACGGGTCAGGGCCCTAGCTCCAAACTAACCACTTACCACCTCCCATGTCCCTGTTCTCCTTTCATGCCTAGTTCAACAGTTACTCTTATGCTACATCTTTAATAGTTGCAATCTTCCTTATTTTTTTGATTTCCTAATAAACCCCCTCCTTCATCCCTGCTTTCTAGCAAATCATACTACAGTTCCTACACAGTCTTCTCTCTCCATGCTCTTAATAGGATTCGGAACCATTTCTCCTTATGTTTGTATTTCCTTCTTTCTCTATATCAGGAAAACAACTTTGCTCTTCTTTCTCAAATCTCTCCATACCAGCCCTTCACTATCACTGGTGTCAATACACACAAGTGACATCACCAATCTTTCTAAGGTTTATCTCCTCCAAACAAGATATACAACAAATACTAGACACACAACTATAACAAGTAATAGTTAAGAGCCTACAGTACACATCCAAAGATTCTTCCCAAAACCCGTTTAGAATTTCACACCACCCAGTAAAATGCACGAAAAGGGCCTAAATACATTCCTAAGTATAGGAATGGTTAGACTAGCTGTTTAACATAAATCAAATGTCCTTTGCAATCTCACAGCAACATGTACAACAAATACAGGCTAACATGCACATGGTTCAGTGGATATATAATTTTATTTCCCAGGAATTGAGCCATTTCTTTCATTCCAAATATTTATAGCTCCTATCAACTACCCTGATATTTATTCCTTCAATTTGCTTCCCAGTAGGATTTAGCACAAGATTTGTAACTCCTCCAAGTCTCGGGGGCTCTTGTTAAAAAAATTATCTGCCTTTAATCTAAAATATCAAACCAATGCCGGGCGTGGTGGCACACGCCTGTAATCCCAGCACTTGGGAGGCTGAGGCAGTAGGATTGGTGCGAGTTCGAGACCAGCCTGGGCTACAAAAGTGAGCTCAAGGCCAGCCTCAACTGCATAGCGAGACCCTGTCTCAATAAGACAAAAAATAAAATAAAATAAACTGCATAACAAGACCCTGTCTCAAAAAGACAAAAAAAAAAAAATATCAAACCACCTTTTGTCTGTATATTCCCTTATTTTTCCTCTAGTTTACTCCTAAATTATGTATATAGAATCTCAATAAATCTCTATACCTCACTTTCATTAACCTCAGTTAATGAGTGTTCCTACAAATCTGCTGCATACTTCCTAGTTTTTCTGTCCTAATCCCATTTTATCATTCATATGTTAACCTGTCAAATTCCACTCTCCCAATTTATCCCATCCTCAGTATGACTCTGAAGAACCTTCAAGCATGTTTAGATTTATTGGCTGCCTGCTATATATGTTCTTCTTTTTCCAATGTACCTCTCCAAAGCTTCAGAAAGCAGAATTGTGAGGAAAAATTACCTCAGGGAAAAAACCAACAGATAAGCAAAGCAGAATTAGAAGCAAAAGAAATGGGACTGAAATATTGCATTTAGAAAATTAGAGAATAGCTGGGTGTGGTGGCCGATGCCCGTAATCCCAGCACTTGGGAGGATGAGACAGGAAGATCAGTGCGAGTTCAAGACCAGCTTGGGCTACAAAAGTGAGCTCAAGGTCATCTTGAACAGCACAGTGAGACCTTGATTCAAAAGGACAACAGTAAATAAAATTTGAGAAGAAAACATTATATAACTGCCTGGGAAAGACATTAAAGTACGGAGAAATGAAAAAAGTATGGGAATATGCTAACTAAAGAACATTTGCCCCACCCAAATCAAAGGTCTCTGCCCAATCTCAGTTAAGACTAAAAAGAAAATTATAGCCAGGCATGGTGGTGCATGCCTGTAATCCCAGCACTAGTGAGACTGAGGCAGAAGAATCAGTGAGTTTGAGACCAGCCTGGGCTATAAAAGTGAGCTCAAGGCCAGCCTGAACTGCATAGTGAGACCTTATCTCAAAAAGACAAAAATAACATACACACACACACACACACACACACACACACACACGTATATACGCAACATAAAAGATAATTCCACCACAGAATAAGGAGTAACATAATAAATTCAGAGACTGGCAAGCAGGAAATAAAGGAATAAATAAAAAACTACAACGTAGAAAATCAGGTTATCTCCCAAGGCTCATTTTTCTCACTTTAATTTTCTAAAATCAATCCTCCCCTTTAAACCCAGGTCCACAGCTTACCTAATTTCTGCCTCCCTTGTAAAATGCTTCTGATCTAACCCTACAACCACACTTCCATACCTCACACAAAGTTCTCCCAATCCTCCCACTCCCTAAGGGGAAGCCAACAGCCTCAAAGCAAAGAATAGCAATCCACAATGTTTTGGGTAATTTTAAGGAAATAACCAAAAAAAGGGAAAGGTAAAAAAAAAAAGTACAAAACCACAGCACCCACAGCAGTGCTCCAGGCATTAAAAGGAGAAAATAACATTAGTAATGTAATTTTCAAGGCCAGACTACTATTCAGAAACAAGTCCACTGACGGGGTATGCGAAATCACTCAAAAGGTATGGGCAGAAAGTAAAAGCTGCAAAGGCAAGCAAGAATCACTCCTGTTGAGTCAGGTGTGGGGGTGCACCCCTGTAGTCCCAGGACTCAGCAGGCTGCAGGATCAGATCATTTTGAGTTTGAGTCCAGCCTGGGCGACAGTATAAGTCCAGGCCAACCTGAAATAGTTAAGACCCTGCCTCAAAAAAGAAAAAACCCTGTTGGGAAATTGCCTGAATGCCAAACTAATAACAAAGTAGAAAAAAAGTACCTTGAGGGGAGTGAGGAGATAGTTCCATGGCAAAAGTGCCTGCCTGCCAAATGCAAGCCCGTGAGTTAGACTGCGGTCCAGGGAAAAAAAAGAAAAGTACCCTGAAATCTAATATTAAGACATTCAAGAGCCGGGCGTGGTGGCGCACGCCTGTAATCCCAGCCACTCGGGAGGCTGAGGCAGGAGAATTGGTGTGAGTTCGAGACCAGCCGGCGGCTACAAAAGTGAGCTCAAGGCCAGCCTCAACTGCACAGTGAAACCCTGTCTCAAAAAGACAAAAAAAAAAAAAAAAAAAAGATATTCAAGAAAAGGCTGGAGAAGGCAGGGCGTGGTGGAACACGCCTGTAATCCCAGCACTTGGGAGGCTGAGGCAGGAGGATCGGTGAGACTTCAAAACCAACCTGGGCTACCAAAGTGAGCTCAAGGCCAGCCTGAACTGCCTAACAAGACCCTGTCTCAAAAAAAAAAAAAAAAAAAAAAAAAAAAAAAGGCTGGAGATAGCTCAGTTCTAAGCACCTGCCTGGTGAACACAAGGACCTGGGTTCAATTCTCAGAACCACATGCCACACTGGCCCTGGAACCTAGGGCACACTGTAACGGCTACCAAAACTGAGCGGGGTGGCCTGTAATCCCAGCACTAGGGAGGCTGACACAGGAGGCTCATAATGAGTCAGTAGTGCTTAGGAAGACCCTGTACCAAATAAGGACTTAAAAAAAAAAAAAAAAAAAAGACATTCAAGAAAAGTGACACGAAAAGGATAGATGGGTGCCCAGGAAACGGGCCTAGGTTAAGTACTGCTAGCCCCACTCTGAGACACTATAGTATCTGAGCACACTATGGAACTCAAAAAGTTTAAGCATTAAAGAGATCTAAGCCGAATTCCTGAGAAATGGAAGACTAGGTTTTTTATTCAAGACAGAGTACAATAAGTGGAAACTGAGCCTCAAGAGTTTCATGCCAGGGGGGCTGGGGAGATAACTCCGTGGCACAAGAGCCTGCCGGGCAAGTGCAAGGTTGTGAGTTCGAACCACGGTCCCAAAAAAAAAAAAAAAAAAAAAAGTTTCGTGCCGGGTAATTTCTCAAACAAGACACCAAAACATCTAATTTCTTCCCAAACAAAAGCGCGGGCAAGCATACGGTCCTGAGTTCAATCCCCAGTTCAAAAAGAAAAAGCTCTCCAAAAGCCTCCCCAGCTTTTAACACTTTTGTATCAAACAAAAGGAGCACACGACCTACCTTACGAACAAATAAGCCAAATACGGGTTTCGAGGGAATTTTTTTCTTTTTTCTTAGTTTCAAAACTTGCAGTTTTACCCCTCCCTTAATAATTTCATGGCCGATACAAGTCCAAACTGCTGAAATTCAGGCCACCTAGTCCAAGGTCCTCCCTGTGCCCGACCAGCATAGAGGGCTATTTTCGGCCTCGAGGAATGGGGAAAGGGGCGCTGTAGGAGATTCGGTGCCAGTCCACAGACATCCCCCGAAGCGTCAGGAAAGTAAGAGGCCCGGGACGCAAAACAGATCCAGGCCAGAGGAATGGACCCCTAAGGAGTGTCCTCCACCCGCCCCCGCCCCCACTGCCACCCACTTCGGCTAGTTAAAACCGAAAAGGGCAGCAGGGCAGCTGCGAGAGCGAACAGCGCCTCGGCTGCCTGCGTGGGGGAGGCGAGGCGAGTCTCGCGCGCTCCCTTCCGTCGAAGGCGCGCGCAAACCAGAGCAGGCGGCGGCAAGCGCCGTTGCTATGGGGGAGGGGCGGGAGGAACGAAAGCCCCACAACAGAACGGCGGAAGGGGGAGGGGGGAAGGGAGGCAGGCAAGGGAAGGCCTCTGCGCAGACTGAGAGCGGCGAGCACGCGCGCCTGCGCGCGGAAGGCTAGGCCACTCCGCGCGCTTTGGCTCCGCGCCGGGCCGCCACCCCTCCCCCACCCAGCTCGAGCGCTCCCCCACCCTCACCCGCCGCCGCCTCCTCCTCCGCCTGTCGCCTTCGAGGAGAGGTCTTGCCGCCGTTGAACCACCCAAGTCGTTCGAGGCCTGCAGCCACTGCCTCGCCTCGTCGGCCTGCCTGCCTCAGCCGACGCCGACGCCTCCTCGCTTCCTCAGGGGCCGCAGCAGGTTCCGACTGCGCCACTCGCACCCTCTTGGGCCGCGCTGTACGTCAGCACGACTAAGTGCGTCAACACGCAACTACGCGCACCGCAAGGGTCGCCGGGAGCCGTAGTACGCCTCGACTTTATGCGCAGGCGCTAAAGCCACAGCTGGCAAGCCTAGTTTGTTAAGAAGAAAAGGTCTGTAGACTGGGTTGCCGAGAAACTACGAATCCCATCAGCCAGTGCGGAGAAGGGTGGGGGAGTGAGACCTAAGTCGAAACGTCTGCGGAGTCCTTCAGCTGGGGGAGGGGCTCAAGCGCCACATCCCCTGACACCCCTCCCCCACCAAGCGCATCTTGAGCTCCCGCCTTCAGCCCAAAGGATACGGGGAGTTGTAGTTCTGGCATGGCCTGGAACCCATACGTAGAACCAGTACGGGGCACGGCCATTTTGTCTACACATTCAGTTGCACTGGTTGGAGATAGGAGACGGTGCCCATTTTATCGTGACAGTGACCTTCCAGGGAGAGCCTCAGGCTAAGAATCACACGTCTTCCTGTGCTCTGAAGGAATCGCCTCAGAGTCAACCAAGCAGGTCCCTCTGGAGCCCTTGAAAGCTTCAGGCTTTTCCAGCTGGAGATCTTGGTGCAGTTTTGTGGTTTTGGTGGGGAGATCAGGAAGGCTGCAGTCTTCTCTGGAGACCCTTGAATGTGTTATATGTGAAAGTGCACACATGGGTGGATGTGGCAAGAGATAAAGTTAAAAGCCCAGAGCAGGGAGGCAAGTAGGACTAACCAGGAGCCCCTGCACACTGGGCAAGTACTAGTGACCTTGGACTTGCCTCTTGCCACCCAGGTTACCACAAATGACCTTACATGCTTAACAAGACAGTACCTGCAGTATTTGGGTGTAAGGAATTAGCTTTGACACCGATGTAGGGGAAATAATTCTTAATCTGTTAAATGTTACATGTGTGGAGTTCCTGTCCCCTAAGATTAGAGATTGAATTATAAGGGACAGAGGAATTTAGATGCTCACTTCGGCAGCACATATACTAAAATTGGAACAATACAGAGAAGATTGGTATGGCCCCTGCGCAAGGATGACACACAAACTCATGAAGCAGTCTATATTTTCTATAAAAGGGATATGGAGTTTTTTTCCAAAAAAATATTTAAATGAACACCTCAACTCTTACATTCTATTCAGATCTTAGGAAAAATGAAGATAAATTGAATCATCATTAACGGATTGGGTTAAGACATTTTGAGGACTTTGAAAAAAGAATCCCTCCTGAAGAGATGTTACAAATGCAAGATATTGTACTAAGTGAAGTTTAAAAACTGGATTCTGAATATATTGCTACAGTTTGTGGCAGTTTCAGAAAAGGTACAGAATGCAGTGGTGACATGGATGTTCTTCTGACCCATCCAAACTTCACTTCAGAATTGACCAAACAGCCAAAGCTGTTATGTCATGTTGTGGAGCAGTTACAAAAGGCCCATTTTAGGGGCCAGTGAGACGGCTCAGCAGTCTAAAGCACCTGCTTAGGCAACTGCAGGGACTGAGGTTCAATCCCTGGTACCACAAGCTGTGCTAGCCTCACCCCCAGAGCAGGCTGAGCTGGCCATAATATAAAATAAATCAATAAATAAAGGTCCATTTTATTCCAGATACTGTATCAAAAGATGAAACCAAGTTTATGGGTGTTTGTCAACTTCCCAGTAAAAATGGTGAAAAGGAATATCCACACAGAAGAATTGGTGCCATGTTGATTCCCAAAGATCAGTATTACTGTGGTGGTCCTTACTTCACTGGGAGTGATATTTTCAATAAGAATATGAGAGCTCATGCTCTAGCACAGGGTTTCACAATCAATGGAAAAAGCATCCCTCCCTTGGGAGTTACTGGAGTTGCTGGAGAACCCTTGCCAGAGGACAGTGCGAATGACATCTTTGATTATATCCAATAGAAATATTGAGAACCCAAGGATTGAAGCAAATGAAGCTGTTCTCCCTCCCAGGTGTGGCCCAGTATAAGTCTTACTTTACTGATTGTTTCTCCATCATGCTTAGCTTGACTTAATAAAGCCTCTTTCACTGTTTAAAAAAAAAAGAGTTTAGGAGTAGGAAAAGTTTACTGAGAGGTAGGTCCTCAGACTCAGCAGGAGTTTAGGGAAGGTTACCACTGAGGCCCTTTGTCAGGAGTAATTTGTACAGTGAAGTCACAGAGTGAATACTACATGGGCCGAAGTATCCTCCACCAGTAAGATTACAAATTTACCTAATATTGATCAAATAGGAAAGCAGGCTTAGGTTTTATTGTTAGTATCACTACTTTGACTTATCTGGGACTTTTAAAACTGGAACATTTTGGGGAAGGAATGAGTCCAGGCTGATGTGTATCTGGATTTAATGGACTAGGTGGTATTAATTACAGTATAGTCTTAAGTTTCTCTTTATCCCTTGGGGAGGTATGCAAGTCTGACCACTGTGACTATCTTGAAGCCTTGCTTTCCTCAGATACACCTCCAGACAGTTTCTTTTTTTGTGTTTTTGAGTCACAGTTCCTCAATGTAGTTGAGGTTGCTTACTCACTTTGTAAGCCAGGCTGGCCTATGAACTCACAGTGAGCCTCTGGCCTGCCTCAGTCTTGCAAGGGTTAGGATTGTGTGTCTGCCATCATACCTGGCAATTCCCCCCCACAAAACAGTGTCTTGTTATACAGGTTAGGCTGGCCTTGAACTCACTCAACTCCTGGTGATCCTCCTGCCTCAGCCTTCCAATGCTGTGATTGTAGGTGTGCACCACTGTGCCTCGCAAGTTTTAAGGTGGTCTTACTTTCTGTACTCTCTGGAGGCCCATTCCTGTCTGCATGTTAATTTTTATGTAACTTAGCTGCATATAATAATGCTTACTGGGGCCCAGCGGGATGGCTCAGTGGTCTAAAGTGCCTGCTTGGGAAGGCTTGGGCAGCTGCAGGGACCACGGTTTGATCCCCAGCACCACATGCTGCGCCAGCCCTGCCCTCAGGGCAGGCTGAGCCAGCCATAAAAATAAATCAACAAAAAAAAGAAAAATTAATAATGCTTACTATCTTTTTAACTTGCCCACAAAGGACAGTCAGGTGTTAGAACTGGAAACCCAAGACTAGAAGACTTACCACCTTTTGTAGACTGTAGCTTCTGTACTTGAACTCCTGTACCTCTGGACTTCCATGAATTGGGCTCACCTCTGAGATTAATATGATAAAATGGCAAAGCATTTCCCTTTCTGGGCCTGAGCTGGTATTTTCTGAGGTCAGGGTTGAAGGTGATGGTTTCAGCCACTTCCTCTTCTTCTTCTTCTTCTTCTTCTTCTTCTTCTTCTTCTTCTTCTTCTTCTTCTTCTTCTTCTTCTTCTTCTTCTTCTTCTTCTTCTCCTTCTTCTTCTTTTCTTCTTCTTCTTCTTCTTCTTCTTCTTCTTCTTCTTCTTCTTCTTCTTCTTCTTCTTCTTCTTCTTCTTCTCCTTCTCCTTTTTTCTTCTTTTTTTTTCTTTTTGAGCAAGGGTCTCACTATGCAGTTCAGGCTAGTCATTTTTTTTAAGGTTTTTTTGTGTTTTAAAAAATTATTTATTTTATTATTTTTTTTTTCTTGTTTCAGAACTTTTGTTTGTTTGTTTATTTATTTTTATGGTCGGCTCAGCCTGCCCTGAGGGCAGGGCGAACCGCGATCCCTGCAGCCGCCTAAGCTTTCCTAAGCAGGTGCTTTAGACCACTGAGCCATCCTGCCGGGCCCCAGTTCAGGCTAGTCTTGAACTCACTTTTGTAGCCCAGGCTGAGCTCAAACCACACTGATTCTCCTGCTTCAGCCTCCCAAATGCTGGGATTACAGGTGTGCGCCACCACACTCAGCTCAGCCACTTCTAATGTGATGTTTCCTATAATCAAATTTTAAATGATACCCTTTCCTATATTTATGGAATACTTAGATTAAGTTTTGTTTTGTTTTATATTATGGCCAGCTCAGCCTGCCCTAGGGGTGGGGCTAGCACAGCATGTGTTGCCAGGGATGGAACAGTGGTCCCTTCGGTTGCCTAAGCTTGCCTAAGCAGGAGCTTTAGACCACTGAACCATCTCACTGACCCTAGGTTTTTGTTTTTTTGTTTTTTTGTTTTTTTTTTTTTTTGCAGGACTGGGGTTTGAACTCATGAATTTGCATTTGGCAGGCAGACACTTGTGCCATGGAGCTCTCTCCCCAGCTCCAAACTTTATTTATTTATGTTAAGGCCAGCTCAGCCTGCCCTAGGGGTAGGGCTGGCGCAGCATGGGATGCTGAGGATTGAACTGTGGTCCCTGTGGTTGCCTAAGCCTGCCTAAGCAGGTGTTTTAAAGCACTGAGCCATCTCGCCAGCCCCCAAACTCACAACCTTGCACTTGCCAGGCAGGCACTTATGCCATGGAGCTATCTCCCCAGCCCCTCCTAAGTTAAGTTTTATACTTAAATTGGTACATTAAAAGCTCATGGCAATTCAATGAAGAAAATTTCTGTACCAACATTGATTATAAAAATTATCATGTCTAGGGGCTGAGGAGACAGCTCTGTGGCACAAGTGCCTGCCTGGCAAGTGTAAGGTCGTGAGTTCAAACCCTGGTTCCACAAAAAAAAGAAATTATCATTTCTACACCCTGTGCTCTGTATAACTACTACAAGGACAACAATATGCATTGTATCAATTATTGGGAATATACTACTATCATGTTTTTGAAAAAAAAATAAAATGAAAAAATAAAAGCTCATGGCAGGCAGGCCAGATAGTTCAATGTGTTAAAGTACCTGCTCAGGCAGAGCACAGTGGCTGGGGTTCGATCCCCGGCGTGCCATGCCAGCCCCAACCCCCAGGCACACTGAAATGGTGATTGAGACTGGGTGTGGTGATGCATGCCTATAATCCCAGAGTTTGGGAGGCTGAAGACAGGAGGATCAGTATGAGTCCAATTTATGCAGTAAAACCCTGTATACCCTGTAAACCCTATCCTAAATTCATAAAAAAAAAAAATTTTTAATTGTTTAAAAAGCTCATGGCAGGGATGGCCAAATAGCTCAGCATGGATTAAAGCACCCGTAAGCAGGCACAGGGGCTGGGAATTTAGTTCCCTGCCCTGTGGTGCTGGCCCTGCCCTCCTCCCCTGTGCTGAGACAGCAATTGAGACTGGGTGTAGTGAGTAGAGCATGCCTATAATCCTAGCTCAGATCAATCTAGTAGTGAGACCCTGAACACCCTGTAGACCCTTCCCTAAAATACAAAAATCAATCAATCAATCAATCACCTTATGGCAATTCCATGGAAAAACGTTCTTTCCTCATGAAGAAACAAATGTCCTTACATGATCATAGTTTAGGCCCCAGGATATAGCTCAGCAGCACAGCGCCTGCTTGGCAAGAATGAGGCCATGAGTTTTATTCCCAGTAACAACAACAACAACAAAAGTGCAGTTCAAAATAAAGTAACATTAAAGCAATGCTATTATCTATGGACCCTTTTGAAATATCATTTGTTCCAATAACATGAATATATTACATTCAGTTGTGTTGTCGATTTAACTGCTTTAATGTGCAATATTGTCTGGACTTTTGACATTTTGAAGAGTAGAGACCACTGGTTCAGTTTGGGTTTGTCTAATACATTGTTACATTCAGGTTTTACACTTTTGGCAGGAAGACCATAAGAGAGATGCTGCACTCTGGTGAGTGATGTGTACAAAGTGGTGTGTGCTACCCAGTGGTTTCATGGCTGCTGATGCTAATTTATATGCAGTGGTACTGCATGTACCTGTAATCCCAGCTACTCAGGAGGCTGTGACAGGATTACAAACTGAAGGCCAATTTGGGCAATTTAGCAAGACCTTCCCTCTGAAAGGGCGGAGAATGTAACTTAACACTCCTGGGATCAATCGCCAGTACCACCAAGGTGGAAAAGGTCAATCAGGTTTCTCTGCTATAAACCTTTTGATTTACTCTTCTAGTGTGGCTGGATCATGGTTTAGGTGGGGCACTCCCCACCCAAACGCTCATATGTTATATAGTCTTGGTCCCCAGTGGGGCACTGTTAGTGCCTTTATCTATTTATTTTTGTAGGACCTGTAAAAGACAAAGATAGTGAGTCAGTTTGGAGAATGCCTCAAGAAGGGATGAAGGGACCCCAACCTGTACCTGGCTTCCTTTTTCTGGAGGTTATTTCTTCTTACATTCACTCCTTCCATGGCAGTTACTATGCAGCGATACAGCCAAGAGCAGAAGGCCCTTGGGGCCCGGCAGGATGGCTCAGTGGTCTAAAGCCCCTGCTTGGGAAAGCTTGGGCGGTTGAGTGACCATGGTTCGGTCCCCGGCACCACATGCTGCACCAGCCCTGCCCTCGGGGTGGGCTGAGCCAGCCATAAAAATGAATGAATAAACAAATAAAGGTTCTGAAACAAGAAAAAAAAAAAAAAGAGCAGAAGGCCCTTACAGAACCTATGCAAGCTTCCAAAACCGACCTAAATAAGCCTATCATATTAGCCTGTTTCAGATATCTCATAATATTAATGAAAAGCAAACTAACATCAGAAATTATTATTTCTAGCCCCTCTTAGAAGATGGAGCTGAGAGAACTGAGGATGCAGCTCAGTGGTAGAGAGAGTTCTTGCCACACACATACAAGACTCTGGTCAGATTCCCAACACCACAAAAAAAAAAAAAAAAATAGAGAGAGAGAGAGAGAGAGATGAAGCTGAGAAATGGATAAGGTGCATACCCATATCTGTGAGTTCACACTGACATCTCCAATTTCTAGCTAATGCTGCTGAGTTAGTTCCCACCTCTACCATCCTTACCAGCTCCTTTCTCCTGTGCTAAGAAATATGGCCTCCATTTCCCCAATGTATTTGTTGACGTACTTCATCTTAGAGTTGGGAAAAGTAGCCCTAGAATCCTTTGTCCATGTTCTTGTAGAGTACAGTGGAAGAGGAACACCAATTACAGCTCTGTGGTTTTTTAAGGGGTTTTTTGGTCTGTAGTGTGAAGGCATGTGATCTAAATCCTCTAATCAAAAGTTACTTCAAGCTAGCATGGTGGCACAGAACTGTAATCCTGTAATACCCGCACTTGGAGAGGTGAGGCAGGAGGATCATTGCAAGTTTAAGATCAGGCTGGGCTACAGTGTGAGCTCAAGGCCAGCCTGAACAGCATAGTGAGAACCTATCTCAAAAAGCTCTACAAAGGACTGACCAGTGAGATAGCTCAGCGGTCTGAAGCACTTGCTTAGGGAACTGCAGGGACCTCAGTTTCATCCCGGCACCACACGCTGCACTAGCCCCACCCTCTGGGCAGGCTAAAGCCAAGTAAATAAAGGTTTTGAAAAGACTAACACAAAAAAACAACCTCCCCCTCCCCGAGGGTGCACTGAGTTAAATAAGACTTGGTGGGAGTGGTGGTGCTGGCCTGTAATCCACAGTTCGATCCCAGCACCACATGCTGTGCCAGCCCTGCCCTCAGGGCAGGCTGAGCCAGCCATAAAAATAAGATATAAAAAC
>PVJA010019638.1:0-38198 GCA_004027025.1 Myocastor coypus | reverse complement strand
AAAAAAAAAAAAAAAAAAAAAAAAAAAAAAAAAAAAAAAAAAAAAAAAAAAAACTTCAGAAGGGTATAGAGGAAATCAGGTCAGAAATAATGTCCCAGGTAAAAAGAAAATGATAACTATAATTTAAGAAATAGGGTGTCTAAAGAAGATATTGAAAAAAAGAAAAAGAAATATAGAAAAATGATGAAAGCTTTGGATGATCAAGATAGGAAAGAAATAGAGTGCATAAATCAAATTCAAAGGAATATACAGGAAATAAAAAATTACATTACAAGTTGCCAAAACTATTTGTATGAAACTGGAGAGGCTTTTAGAAATTAAAGATTTCATTGCAGCCAATGAACAGAAAAAGAAAGATATCTTAAAAATAACAAAGGTGGGCAGGGACATAGCTCAGTGACACAGCATGTGCCTGACAATCAAAAGGTCCTGAGTTCAATTGTTGTTTAAAAAAAAAAAAAAAAAAAAAAAAAAAAAAACTACTATAACTGAAATGCAGAAAATAATTAGTATGTTTGTATGTATGAATGCATGTATTTATTTATTTATTTATATTATTAAGGTCAGCTCAGTTTGCCCTGAGGTTGGGGTTGGTGCAGCATGTGGTGCTGGGGATCGAACCATGATCCCTGCGTTTGTCCAATGTTGCCTAAGCAGGTGTTTTAGACTGCTGAGCAATCTCACTATCCCAGTACTTGTTTATTTTAAAGGACATCACTGTAAAAACAACAGAAAATCATGAAATAATAATTCAACAGCTGCAAGGCAACACAAACATGAACATAAGGCCAATAGGTTTTGGTGAAAAAGGAGTCACAACTAACGACATAAAAATTAATTACAAAATCACAGAAAGCATCCCAAATATAGGGAAACAAATTGACGTTCAGAAAGCCAAGGCATATAGAACTCCAAATAGCATAGTCCAACATAAATCTATACTACAGAGAGAGAGAGAGAGAGAGAGCACCTTCAAAGGAAAGACCACCAGAACAATAGCTGATTTATCAACACAAGCCACATAGTCAAAAAGAGTGAAGTATTTTAAGTTCCAAAAAAAAAACCAACTTCCAACCTAGATTAATATAGCCTGAAAAACTGCCCTTCACAATTAATGCACAAGTAAAATATTTCTGCAATAAAGAATGATTACAAAAATTCATGACCTCCAAAGCAACTATAAAAATAATATTGAAAGATATTATAGAAAGAGATTAAAATGACCACTATTACAAAAACAACAAAAGAAACCATCAAACAAGCTAAACAATTAAAGACAGAAAAAATAGGATATCTCAGAGGGAAAATAATATGACAAAGATAAGCCAATATATATCAATTATAACCACCACTGTAAATGAACTCAATTAATCAATTAAAAATAATAGATTCACAGAACTATCAGGAAACAAAATCCATTACTATGTGGTATGTAAGAAACACATTTAACTTAAAAGGAAAGTCATGGGCTGAAAATCAAAGAATGGAAAGCAATACTACCAGTTCCAGGAACTCCAAATAAGTAGCTAATTATTTTGTTTATACACAATGTGCACTGGAAACCAATAAAGATCAAATAAGATAAAGAAGATCACTAAATATTGGTTAGTTGAAAACTCTAAGAGGAATAGGTAACGGTCATAAATATGTAGGCACTAAATATGGGCGGAACCAATTATATAATAAAAATTTTAAAGGACATGTAAAACCTAATTACCAATAAGGCAACCTTAATAAGGCATATTAACAACCCATTATCTTAAAATGATAGGTCAACTAGAAAAAATATTAGCAAAGAGGTAGCAAAATTTAATCAAGCCTTTGAAATAGACTTAATGAACATTTATGTAGTGTTCCACTCAACAATATCTGAATGCATATTCTTTTCAGCTTCATGTGGGATGCTCTCTAAAATAGATCACATACTGCTTCCTAGATCATCTTAAATAAATGCAAGAAAACTGAAATTATACCATACCTATTACTGGGCAATAATGCAATAAAAATGGAAATTAAGGACAAAAGACTCACAACATTCCACAATCACATGGAAATTAAATAACACCCTTCTCAGAGATCAGTGGATTACGGATGAAATTAAACAAAAAATTAAATAATTTCTACAGTCTAAGAAAATTCAAACACAAGTTGCTATGACTTGTGGGATGCAATGAAAGCAGTTTTCATGGGCAAATTTATAGCAGGGAACTCTCACCTTTGGGAAATAGAATGACAATAAATAAATGCCCTAGTGCTGTATCTCAAGTTTCTAAACAAGAAGACCGAACGAAGACCAGATGCCAAAGACAGGAGAAAAGAATAGATATTGGAGCAGAAATTAATGCAATGGACCCCAAGAAAATAATACAAAGAATTAATGAATTAAAGAGCATGTTCTTTGAAGAATTAGATAAAATTGATAAACCCTCCTAACCAACCTCCTCAAAAAGAGGAAAGAAAAAGTTCAAATTAAAGCAGTAAGGAATGAAAAGTGAGGAATTATTTATAGATCCCATTGAAATTCAGATCAATAGCTACTTTGAAAACATTAATGTCAGATACTTGAATATACAGAAGAAATGGGAAGATTCCTAGATAGGTACAAATTACTGAAACAGAATCCCAATATCAGCCAATTAAATTGAAAATGTAATAAAAACCTTACCAACAAAGAAAAGCCCATGTCCTGATGGATTTACAGTTGAATTTCCTGAGAAAATTGGAGAAATATTAATTCCAATACTCCTCAAATTATTTAAAGAATTAAAATTGAAGCAATACATCTTAATTTATTTATTGGAATATGAATTACACTCATACCAAAATTGGAGAAAAATCTAGCAAAAAGACAATCACAGGCCAGTCTCCCTCATGAACATAGATGCAAAAATCTTCATTGAAATACTAGAAAATATAATACAGCAAATTATCAGAAGATTATATATCATAACCATGTAAGGTTCAGCCAAGGGGTGAAAGGATGGTTCAACATATGCAACTCTATAAATGTTATACACCATAATTTTTTTCTTTCTGACCAACTCTTTTTTATTCATTTTTTAAATTTTACTTTAAAGAGTAAAAATATCAAAAACAAAGTTAGAAAAACAGTAACAAGCAAGAGTACATATAGTACAGAATTTCAGAAGAGGAACAAAAATATAACAATGGTTGTATTACATATTTTCATTATCAACTCTGTTTAGATTAATAGGTATAGGTATGTAAGATTGGTTAAATAATTAAACATTAACGCTTTCAATAAACAATATTTTTTTAACTCTTTCTAATGCATTTTGTACATAAGTCACTCTTCCAAAAAAATTTACAGGTGTTGATGATGCAGAAAAGGTCGTGAGTTAGATTCCTGGTACCCACTCTATTTATTTATTTATTTATTTATTTATTTATTTATTTATTTTTGTTCTTTTGAGTCCTTAAACTAGGGGGACTATATGACATTTGCATATGTTGGTCTGGTTTACCTCACTTATAAGTATATGTTCAAGATATATCCATGTATATATGAAGTCCTCTAGTTTATCATTCCTTATAGCTGTTTAATATTCCATTTTATGAAAACACCACATCTTTTTCAACCATTCTTCAGATGATGGGCTTTTTGGTTGTTTCCAAGATTTGACTATCACAATTTGTGCTTCTATGAACATAGGTGCACAGATATCACTATGATATGATGATTTCAGTTCTTCTGGGAAAATTCCCAGTAGGGGGATAGCTGGATTGAATGGGACTTCCAGTTCTAATTGTTTTAGGAATCTCCACACTGATTTCCATAATGGTTGCACCAGTCTGCATTCCCACGAGCAATGGAGAAGTGTTCTTTTTTCCCCCACAGCCTCTCCAACATTTGTTGTTGGTTGATTTCTTTACAGTAGCCATTCATTCTGGGATGTGATGGTATCTATGTGTTTTTTTGATTTGCATTTCACAAATGACTAGTTATATGGAGAATTTCCTCATGTAATAGACCAGATTAAAAGAACCAAATAAAAGGACCACATGGTTGTATGAAAAGTTACAGAAAAAGCTTATGACCAAGTGCAAAACTCACTCATGATAAAATGAAATAGTTAGAAAATTGGAATATAAAGTGTATATATCAATCTAATAAAAACCATCATCTATCTAAATGGAAAAAAATTGAAATTTTTTTTCTCTAAAATCAAGTACAAGATAAGGATGACCGTTATCAACACTACTATTCCGCATAGTTATAGAATGACCAGTGCAATTAGAGCAGAGAGAAATATAGAATAAGAATTCAAAAGGAAGAAGTTAAGCTATTATTATGTGCAGATGACATGATACTCTACATGGAAGACTCCAATCCTCCATGAAGAAATTCTTAGACTTAATACACAAATTCAGTAGCATAATAAGATTTAAAGTCAATACCCAGAAATAAATACGATTCCTGTGCACATATAGCAAACTCACTGAGAGATTACAGGAACAATGCGCTTCTCAGTAGCATGCCAGAAATGAAATCTTTAGGAATCAAACTGGTAAAGGAAGTAAAAGACCTACACAGTAGAAATTATAGTAATCTAAAAATAGAGAACAAAGTACTTTTTAAAAAATGGAAGTATATTCTTTAATCCTGGATAGGAAGAACAAACATCGTGAAAATGCCTATACACTCAAATTATTATACAGATTTAACGAAATTTATATCAGAACACCATAAACATACTTCACGGATCTATAGAAAACATTCCAACAATATTCTGAACAAAATAAAAAATATATGTGAAATAGCAAAGTTAATCCTGATAAACAAAGTTAAGATAGGAGGTATTACAATCTCTGATTTGAAATTAGACCACAAAGCCATTGTGACAGAATCAGCATAGTACTCACAAAAAACAGACTTTAGGATAAATGGAGGAGATTATAAGATACAAATATATCTATAAACATGCTCAACAACTGATCTTGGACAAAGGAGCTGAAAAGCTTCACTGGAAGATAGATGACCTCTTTAATACATGGTGCTGGAAAAACTAGCTTTCCACCTGCTAAAAAGTAAAACTAGACCCAGGTCTATCACTATGTACTAACTAAACTTGAAGTTAAAATTCACTAAAGATCTAAACATTAAAACAGAAATATTAAGTCTACTGGAACATAAATTAGCTGGAAAGCTTGAAGACATAAGATCAGACAGAGATCATATACAAAAAACAAACTGCTTGGAAAAGTCTTCAAACAATCAAGAACTGGGGTCTCATCTTATTGAGAATTTCAGCCTATCAAAAGCAAATTTGAGAAAGTAGCTGTATATGTAGTTTAATATTCCTTAATCATAGTGGTTTATTGGCAGAACTGACAATGTCTGAAGTTGTTGATGTAAGCCTTTTACAGTTCAGCATATTAATCTAGCTTTACATTTTATACCTTATGGTTAAACATTTCTGCTGGGTGGTTAAAGGCAAGTTAAACCAAGAGCTATATAATAAAACATGGAACTTTTGTATTTCCCAAGATCAGTCAAATCCACTCAGAATTTACCTTGAAACCATGTACAGTGCTTTGTAGAACTGTTGTCATTGTCTGTCATCTGGATGAGTCATGGCCACTGCTTGGCTAGTTTGCTCTCAGTGAAAAGCTGAGAAAATGTTTTCTCTCTAGGTGACGCTCCTTAGGCACACTATACATCATCAATCCCATTCCTTTGTGGCCCCATAATCTCCTTGAACAGAAAATTTGGGACACCACTGAGTTATAGGATGTTACAGTACAGGTGCTCTCATGTCCTGAGTCCTTACTGACCTTGAAGGCCTAGGACCAAAATATTGGCAATCATTTTAGCCTTTCTTTTTCTGTAATTTTTGGTCTGTACACTGACATTCTTAACACTGCAGGAAAGAAGCTTAGTGATACTGTACCGTATAACATAGGTACTTGAGTTTAACCTCACTGTCTTTTTTTTTTTTTGTCTTTTTGAGACAGGGTCTCGCTATGCAGTTCAGGCTGGCCTTGAGCTCACTTTTGTAGCCCAGCCTGGTCTCGAACTCGCACCGATCCTCCTGCCTCAGCTTCCCAAGTGCTGGGATTACAGGCGTGCACCACCACGCCCGGCTCTCACTGTCTTTCTTTTCTTTTCTTTTTTTTTTTTTTTTTTTTGAGACGGGGTCTCGCTATGCAGTTCAGGCCAGCCTTGAGCTCACTTTTGTAGCCCAAGCTGGTCTCGAACTCGCACCGATCCTCCTGCCCCAGCCTCCCGAGTGCTGGGATTACAGGCGTGCACCACCACGCCCGGCTCACTGTCTTTCTGAATATTAAATGTCTTAGACTTAACTTGGAATCAGTATTTTCAATCAATCATTGATATTCTAATAAATGCCTATACAATGTGAAATTTTCATATGAATAATGATTCAAAAATTATCATTTCTGCATCCTTTGATCTAAATAGCTACTACAAGGACAACAATATACATTGTATCAATTATTGGTAATGTACTACTAATGTGTTTTGAAACTGTCTCATTGCTATTTCTTATTAAAAGTAATATAAATAAAAGAAAAAGTAATTAAATAAGAAACATTAATCATAGTGACCAAGAACTGTTATCTGAAATTATCTAATGTGCTTTTCCATTTTGCCTTTAAAACCTTCCCCTTGTCTCAGCCTTTCTGAATACTTCCATAATTTACTGCGTCATGCACATTTCCATTACAAATTTATTCCCAAATAAATATCAGTATTCATTGTAAACTTAAAAAAAAGCAAACATGAACAGAATAAGAAGAAAACTCACTAATTGTGAAAAATCTTTGCATCAATCATTTGGAAAAATAACTTCTTTGTAGAATATGCAAAGAACTAAAAAACCATCAAGCTCCTCAAATTCAGAGACTCACTGAAAATCTGTGTCTGAGATGAACACACACTTCTCAGAGGAAGAAATACAAAGGGAAAATAAATGCATGAAAAAATGTTTCACAGCACTGCTCATTTGAGAAATGCAAATAAAAAGAACACAGATATCCCCTCCTTCCAGAAAAAAAGGCTAACATAAAGAAAACAACTAATAAGAAATGCTGGAGGCACTGCAGGAAAAAAGAAACACTTCCCTACTATTGGAAAGAATGTGTATAGGTAAAACCGTAGTGGAAAACAGTGGAGACTTCTCAAAAGACTCGGATTTGAAGTTCCTTTCAATTCAGCTATTCCCCTTCTGGGCATTTTTCCAAAAGAACTGAAAATATCGTACCACAGTGATACATTCACTTCCTTGTTTATAACTGCACAACTTGTCATAGATAAATCTTAGGAAAAAAAAGCTATTAAGATAAATAAACCTGAGGTCTTTATAGCTACACTGATGTAACTAGAGGATATACTCATAATTGAAATAAATCAAATCAATGTTTAAACATCAAATTGTCTCCACAGTATAAGAATCTGAAAGAATAAATTATACCTAAAAGATAAGGTTGATAAAATACAATGGGAAGAAACTTAAAATAAGGAATAAACAATAGAGATGAGGGAAAGGCGGAAAGAATGAAAAGGGGAAAATCATGAAATTATATATACAGTATATATATAAGAGAAGATTGTACCACTACATTCTATCAGTTTTTCCAAAGTAGCAGGCAAGGTTTAAATTTTTTACTTTGATGAACTCTATGTGTTAATATGTGTAACCTCAGCAACTACATTGAGGACACCAGTGTGCAATATGACAGCCAAAGCCCAACACTTTTCATCTTGTTTTCTTAAACACATACTGTGTTTAATGTCTTATTTATTATTATTATTATTCTGTCTTTAAACTAATTAAAAGTCAATATGGATAAGGAAAAATTAAATTTTACTGAAAGGAATAGTGAATGTTTAATAATTTGATCAAGCTTTCATATCTATGTTTGGTAGTCTAAGCAACAAATCTGACAATAATGTAGAATATGACAACCATTGCTAATATTCTATTCTTGTTCTGAAATTTGGCACCATTTGTAGTGTCTTATGCTGCTATGTTCTTGTTACTTCTTCTAATGTTGATTTTTCCTATTGCAAAACAAAGAGAAACAAAAAATATAGGTAAAATGGGAACAAAATCCTCCCAGTGGGATGAAAACAAGGGGAGAGGCAATAAAATTAGAAAATATGAGAAAAAATGGAAACAAATGGGGAGAGGAGAAGGCTAAAATGAAGATAGAAAAATAGGAAAAAAAATGCTGAACTGAGCACCTAAATAATTAAGATTTTTACTCAGTCTTTATAGAATACTAAACCATGTGACTATGATTTTATAAGTCAAAGCTGATATAGGTATGGATTAAGGTTAATAGTTACCAGTGTTCTAGAAGTAGACATTTGTGTATGTGCCAATCAGCACATGTAATAGTTTTAAACAATGTTCTGAACATACAGTACATCTCAGATGTTTACCTTGCATGAATATGCCTAAGTTTACTCCAGAGTAAATCCAATTTTACATGCAGAATGACAATTCTTGAAAACAAAGCTTTGAAAAGGAAAAAAAAAAATCTGAGTGAATAATTTTATTACTTCACATAACAAAGCCAGGAGTTTTTTCAAAAGGGAAACCGTATTGTAGAGATGAAAAAAATGTGAGGCTTGCAGTGTTCAACATCCACTTAAAAAGCTTCCAGACATGCCGTAAGTCTGAAGATGTATCTTACATAGAAAACAAATATCCATGGAATTTTGGAGGAACACAAATTTTGCAAAGACATGATAGTAACGTATGATTCAGGACTTCCTAAAAGGATGTACAGGGTTGCTGAAGGCAAGCAGCTGAGCGAGCTGTGGGCCATGGGCAAGGCTAAGGTGAAGGAGTGAGTGCCCAGTGTTCACGCCTCCTGGAGGAGAGATACTGGACCAGGTAGAAGTACGTGGCAAAGATTTCTTTGAATTTCTTTTGTCAACTAATCCTAAGAGAAGCTGGTCAGAAAGAACCACTTTCCCCAGAAGCCTTAGACAGCTAGCTGTCTGGAATCTTCTTTGGCTGAAGTATTTCCTTTAGGAAAGAACTGAAGCCCTGAGTGCCCCGTGGCCCGCAGCCATCCAGACTGCCAGCCCACTGGTGGTGCGCCAAGGCACCTACATGAGCAGCTTCTTTGGCTAATTTAAAGGCTCCTTGCCGGCCACTCTGCACAGATAGGAACTCGCACCTGGCCTCCCCAACACTGGGATAAGTCTCTTCGCCATAGACCTCCAGGAGGGAAGAGAAACTAGGGTCCACTGTGTCTATATGAACCTGCGGGACCACCTCAACGGAGGCAACTGAGGGTACCATCCCCAGCCGGGCCTGAAGGTGAGCAGCTGAGGTCTGCGGGGAGCACCCTTGGCTTGCTTCATGAACCTGTAAACCTCCATTCCAGACAGTGATGGAAAGCCATTTCTTAGTGATTTCATTTGCACGAGTGCTATTGGCCTTATCCAGAGTAATTTTATTGCCCTACTCGGTCGTCACATCTCTGCATTATAAGTGGACGGAGGAGCTCAGCATTACAGTTGGGGACTGATCACCTTGTCACTGTGTATTTTCCCATTTTGAAATGTCGATTTGCTTTTTAATGCTCCGCTTACATATATTATTCACTCCTGGTTAAATAACTGTATGCATTTTGCATTTCATTCAGTGCTTCGAAAAAGGAGCTCCCTGTAAGTGACACTGCATGTTTATAGCAATTCTGTTATAAGTGTCTTTAAAGGAAACACTCTCCCTATCATAAGTTATTGAAAGTAAAACAATAAAGAACATTAAATGTTTTTTGTAGAAAAAAAGAAAATGACATGTAAGTAAGAATCATACAAAATAAAGTGTGAGAAGAAAGTGAGTTAAAATAAAGGAATACAAAGTAAAAGTATGTCATTGATACTTGAATCATTACAAATCAACTTGTCGTTGAAATTTCAGAGAAAGAGCACAGAAGTAACAGAAATGAGCAGCCAGTTTTTTAAAGTAGCATGACACTGATACCTACAAATGTAAGAATGTTAAAAAACAAAAAAAACTACTTAGTGAAACATCTAAAATTAAACCAAGCCGCGCGTGGTGACGCACGCCTGTAATCCGAGCACTCTGGAAGCTGAGGCAGGAGGTTCAGTGCGAGTTCAAGACCAGCCTGGGCTACAAAAGCGAGTTCAAGGCCAGCCTTAACTGCATAGTAAGACCCTGTCTCAAAAAGGCAAAAATAAATAAATACATAAATACATAAATAAAAATTAATTAATTAATTAAATTAAACAAAATGAAAAATATTTTAATGCAATTTAAAAATGAAAAAATACGATATATATGTGTGTCATTTTAAGTTATGAAAACTACCCTTGAAGAACTAATTTTTTTTAAAGTATATTATTTAGACATTAACATTCAGTAAAGACATTAGCCCAAAACAAAGTTTAAAAATTCTTTTCTGCAATATTGTTGCTGACAGAAACTAGCAATGCAGAAAATGTTGAAGGAAATTCTGTCATTTGGAGAAAAAGTATTCTAGATGGCAATTTTTACCATGACAAATAAATCAAACCTTTCACAAATGCAGATGAGAGAAACGCACCGTTGTAAATTTTTTTTCTAACTTTTGACCAACTGACTCAAAACAGCTATTTTCAAAAGACTAAAAACTTCATACCTATTTACTCATGATCCAAGCCTAAATACTATAGGACTGCGACCCATAGGCTTATGGAGCAGAGAGAAAAATACCCTGTGTGTCAACATATAGAAATTTTTCCAGTGATAGTCATGAAAGCTAACAACTCAAACAGATACTAGTATTAAATCCTAAATGGAAGAACAAATCTGATTTCTGGAGTAACAAGCTTATGACATCTAAAAGTCTAAAATGCATTCGAAGCACTCATATCAGCAAGAAACAATGTCCAATAACTATTGAAGTTTCAATCAATGAAAGTTGACCTTGAGCTAACCTAGTCTTTGCATTATCTGTACAAAAACACTCAATGTGCTCAACAAAAGAAAGGAAATTATAGATAAAACATTTAAAAGTTCTCATCAAATACAGAATATTAGTAAAGAAATGGGAATTACAAAAATCAAGCAGACGTTTTGGGAATGAAATTTATAATGAATTGAAAGTGTTGATGGAGGATTTCCAGAGTATATGTGGGGACTTTTAACAAAGAATCAATGAGTTTAAATATAGAAAAAATGGAGATGAAATGTTTAAGAGAAAATTATGATAAACGTGTAAGAGAAAATTAAAACATATGACCTATGAAATGGTAGTAAGCATAGCAATAGATGGGGAATCAGAGGATCAGAAGAAGAAAAGGAAAAATATGAAACTAAGCCAGAATCAATGAAAGCCAAATTAGATTCTTTAAGACTGGGCATGATGTTGCATGCTAATAATCTCAGTGCTTGGAAGACTGAAAACAGTAGGATCACTATGAGTCTGATATGGGTAGTGAGACCCTGTAGACTCAGTACAAAATACATTCATATAAATAAATACATAAGCAAACATATAAGTAATAGAAAATAAAATATTTAGCACAGCCTGGAGATTTTTAAAAAGAAACAGAATACTGAATTATATTTAACTATGATTTTTGTTTTTATTTGGTAGAAATCACATTGGAAATTTTGATCTTTTTTTCTGTTTTTTTTGTCTTTTTGAGACAGGGTCTCGCTATGCAGTTCAGGCCAGCCTTGAGCTCACTTTTGTAGCCCAAGCTGGTCTCGAACTCGCACCGATCCTCCTGCCTCAGCCTCCCGAGTGCTGGGATTACAGGCGTGAGCCACCACGCCCGGCCTTTTTTTCTGTTTTGACAATATTCAGAACAGTTCTCTCCCACAACACAGGCAGAGGCAGGAAGTTGATGTTGGTCGTGGGGGTTAACAAAATCCTCTGTAGTGCATCATGTGCTCAGGGCTTTTTAATATTGTATTTTTTACACTTACATCCCATCTTGTCTACAAAATTGCAAGGTGTCTCTCCTGCATCTCTTTGACCACCTGGATTTTCCTTTTCAGTACTACATTCAATAATTTGCGTGAGATATTAAACATTTTATTATATAAGAAAAAAAAACCTTTGGGTTAGATGATTTTACTCAGTTGTAGAATAATATAAATGTACTAAGCATATTTAAAGGAAATTATGCTAAATTATGACAGGATGTTGATTAGGCATAAATCTATGTTCAACAGAATTTTAAATTTGTACTTGGTTAATGAGACATGAACTCATACTATACTAAGCCACTGTTTTACAACTGGGGCTGAGAACAGAGATCAGCAGCATAAGCACCTTCCTGATAAGTACAAGATCATGAGTTCAATACCCAGGACCAAAAAAAAAAAGTATTTCTGTAACTGAAGTGGTAAACTACACTGGAATTAGGAAATGTTCTGGAGAGGTTGGAGAGATAGCTCAGCAGAATAAGCGCTTGCCTGACAAGTGCAAGGCCCTGAGTTCAATCCCTGGTCCCACACACACACACAAAAATATATATATATATTTATATATATATATATTTATAAGTATATTTTTATATATATTTATATATATAAATATTTATATATAAATATATACATTCTGGAGATTTAAAAAAACAGCATGTTATAAATATTTAGTAAATATATTTTGAAATTAAATATATAATTCAAATTACCAAGCTTGGGAGATAGCTGAGTGAAATAAGTGCTTTCCTGGCAAGCACAAGGTCTTGAGTTTGACCCCCAGAACCACTGAAAAAAAAAATTAAATTACTATTACTTGATACCAGGGATATGAACTTGGGACCTTGCATTTGCCAGGGAGGTGCTTATGCCTTGGACCTATCTCCCCATTCCACGAGTGTAATTACTATGTGATGCAAATATATGCAAAGAAATATTTAAATATTAAAGTATTTTGAGATAAACCTTTAGCTTTATTTTTAGTGGTTATTTTATTTTTTTATTTTGTTTTAATTTTCATTTTTTATAAAATAAAAACAAAAGCAAGAACAAAAATCAGAAACAAAGATAGAAACAGGATAACATACAACAATATATATGTTACGTATTTTCAAAACAGAAATATGTGATTAACAATGGTTGATATATTGTCTATTTTTATCATCAAATCTGCTGTTTAAATTAACAGATTTAACAGATATAGCTACATAATACTAGACATATGGCTGCATATTATCCCTTGCTTTCAAGAAACATTAAATGGTTGTTCTTTTTTTTTTCACTCATTTTAATGACAAGAAATAGCAATGAGACAATTTCAAAACAGATTAGTAGGATAGTTCTAATAATTAATACATTGAATATTATTTTGTCTTCATAGTGTTTGTTCAGAGTACAAGATGCAGATTTGATATCTTCTATAAACACTATTTGTACACATCTTTCTTCTCACTGAACTAAGAGATTGTACCCATGTGTATAGTCCAATAGTCCATAATAGTAGTGGGTTATCAGCACAACTGGCAATGTTGGACATTGGTGACTTGCAACTTTCACAGGTAGGTATACTAATATGGCTTTTTATACCTGATGGTTAGAGTTTTCTGCTGGATGGTTAAGACCAAGGTAAAACAAACCCATCTAACAAAAATGTAACTTTTTCATCTGATAAGGTCATTTAAATCTCCTCAGGATTTACCCTGAAACCACCTACAGCTGTTTGCAGATCTTTTGACAGTGTCAACCATCTGGATGAGTCATGGTCATTGATTGACCAATTTTCTCTATGTAAAATCCTGAGAGAATGTTTTCTCTCTAGGTGTATTTCCTTAGGCACACTATACATTGTCAATCGCTTTCCTCTGTGGCCCCATAATCTCCTTGAACAGAAAATTTGGGACACCACTGAGTTACAGGATGTTACAGTAGAGATTCTCTTACGTCCTGAGACCTCACTGAACTTGAAGGGCTAAGGCTGAAATGTTGGTTGTCCTTGTATCCCTTCTTTTTCTCTAATTTTTTGGTCTGCCAATTTACACTGTTAATCCTCCAGAAGAGAAGCTTAATGATATTATTATCTGTAACATAGACACTTTAGCTTAACATCACAATCTTGAATATCAAATGCCTAAGACATAACATGTAACATGCATTTTCCGTACATCATTGATATTCTAAATTTTAAATCTCTGTCTAATGTGATAAAAAATTACTCATTTTTACACATAGATTTAGGAATTTAGCCATATGCTAAATGTAGCAGAATAATCCTATAGCAGTTTTTTATTTCTTATTTTCTTTTATTGTTTTTACCATTTTTAAACAAAGATTTTTTGGAAAGAGTATTGCAATCATTGATACAATATTAGAAGCAGCATGCATCTAGAAAACCAGAATGACAGGGATTCCAAGCATGATTTTAGTATTGCACAATGCGATCTTCAGTGTAGTTGCTTACTTCACAAATATTAGCACTATAGTTAGTCAGGGTGAGAATTCTATCAATTAACCGCTAGGTTCAAAAACCTGTTGGAGATTTTGGGACAATTGTTTTAACCATTCTTCATATATAACTTCATTGTTTTGCCCCTGCCATGTTTCCTAACTTTTCTTCTTGCTGTCTCTTTGTTATTTAAACCTTAGTTCTTGATTTCCATTTACCTGTGGTACACCTTTCCGTATTTATTTCTTCTTTTCAGTTCTTACACTAGGGAAATTATGTGGTATCTACACATAAAGAACTAAAAAAACGGTAGGGCTCCAAAATTTAAAGACTCAGTACAGAAATGGGCATCTGAGATGAACACACATTTCTCAGAGAAAGAAATACTAGAAGCTTATAAATATACGAAGAAGCTGGGTGTGGTAGCACATGCCTGTAATCCCAGAACTTTGGAGGCTGAGGCAGGAGGATCAGTGTGATTTCGAGACCAGCCTGGGCTGCAAAAGTGAGGCCAATATCAGCCTGAACTGCATAATGAAACCCTGTCTCAAAAAGATCAAAATAAATAAATAAATAATGTTCCACATCACTAGATATCCATAAAATGCAATTTTAAAAAAGAAACACTGAGATACCTTATCACTCCAGAGTGAAAAAACTATCATAAAAAATCAACCAACAACAAATGTTGGAGAGGCTGTGGGGAGAAAGGAGAACTTCTCCACTGCTGTTAGAAATGTAGGCTTGTACAACTATTATGAAAAGCAGTGTGGAGATGCTTTAAAAAACTGAGACTAAAAATCCCATTCAATCCAACTGTTCCCCTACTAGGAATTTTCCCAAAGGAACCAAAAACATCATATCATAGTGATATATGTGCAACTATGTCTATAGCAGCATAATTTGTGATATCCAAGTCTTAGAAACAATCTAAATGGCTATCACCTGAAAAATGGATGAAAAAGATGTGGTGTTTTTATATAATGGAGTGTTACTCAGATATAAAGAATGATAGACTCAAGCCTTCATGTATAAGTGGATGTATCTTGAACATATACTCATAAGTGAAATAAACCAAACTTTTAATTTTTATGATAGCCAAAAATAGAACAAGGCAAAAATTAAGATCATAAGGAAGTCAATATGGTAAGATGCCTATGGAAATGCTGAATAGGTGACAAATGAAATTAATACTTGCTTTTTTCATTATACAGATGTTACTTTGTTTCATAGAATTTCTTGTTCAATATATGGAGAGTTTCATATACAAGTAAATAAGTAAACTAATCATTTTTATGAGCATCACAAAATATCACATTGAGTTTACCTCAGTATGTAATATGTCGCTTTTATTATCAGAAGATATTTAAAAGAGTCTCATACATACGTGGATAATCATTAAAGTAAACAGATTAGTGAAAATGTATAGGTTAACTTTTAGCCTTTTGCCCAGTTACTTTCTGAAAATTTGGATGTTAATCAAGCCAAAGTATTAAAGGTGCATGCAGACCAGCCAGAGAATTTATTATCTTTCTAATTAAGGCATCAGTCTGTTCAAAGGCTAATTAGGCCAATCTGTGAATGTATCAATCCAATAATTACTCAGAGTAATTATATTATTTGTCTGGAATATGTTCATGAGGAGTTGCTAATGTACGACCGTGTGCTTTTGAAATGACTTTAGCTCAGTGAGGATATGGTTTCTATGTATGGTTTACTGTTGTACTATTTTTGGTCCGGTGCCGAAAGAAACGACGAGAAGACCTGATGAACGTAGCTTCAGAGGATTCACCGAGATTTCTCTTCCTCAGTGAGTCCAGAGCCTCAGAAGGCTCTTCTTTTTACTTAGCATTAAAAAAAAAATGGCTAAAGAGTATACGTCACTACTTTAATAGATACAGCATATTCCAGTCATGTAGCTCACGCTAATACTAACAGACACATAGCTCATGCATATGCTTCCAGACATGTAGCTCATGCAAATGCTAACAAATAATACTTTAAGCAGGGGAAGAGACCACCATTGGTGTCATGTAGCAGATAAGCAAAGAACAGGGCAGCCATGGGAAGAGTCGCCATCCGCAAACTTGAGCCCCAGCTTTACGGGCATCTCAGGCAACAGAAGGCAGCCCTCCCTGGGACCTGTCTATAATTCAAGGACAGGGCACCCACAGGCGGAGCTCCCCCCTGTAGCTTTAGGCCTCAGCTTTCCAAGACTCCCGAGCACAGAAGGCAGGCCTTCCTGGGTTCTGTCTACAATTCACCACTTCTAGGGACACCAACTAGTCTTCAATCTTATCTCTATATCACTACTACTACAATAGTTTACTATGTAGATTTATTATAATTAGAACACAAATTTTATTCAGATTTACACTATCTATCTATCTATCTATGCAACAGATATGTAGATAAAACTGGGTTAGATAATTTGATTTCTTCTGTTTTCATGAATTTAGGATATGGGATACAGTGTCTACAGGGTCTCACTACATAGATCTAACTCGTAGTGATTCTGATGTTTTCAGCCTCCCTAAGTACTAGGATTACAGGCACGTGCTGCCATGCCCACTCTCAATCACCATCTCATGGCACTACGGGGGTGGGGCTGGCACAGCACACTGGGGATCAAATCCAGCTCATGAACTCTGCAGAAGTAGACACTTTAATCCGCTAAAGGATTTGACTGGCCCTTCCATATATTGTATGCTAGGAAGAAAAACTGGTTGATAAAATGTAAATGTTTATATTTTTCATACTTTAATCAACATGGCAATATTCACTAAAGTTTATCAAAATTGTCTTTGGATTGAGGCTACTCTCTGTCCACAAGCAGGCACTTAGGAAGGAATGACCAGATCCATTGGGAATGTTAGGGGCTGAAATGACTGATGCTGCTCTGTCCCTTGAGTCACAGGAACCCATCAATTTCACGGAGTTTGAATTACCATGGGCAGGTATAGACATTGTTTGGGGCTCTGGGTAGATCTCCATAAATGTATTACATGTTAGACCTGTGGATTTCTGTATTCAAATCCAATCACCATCTGTGGATAGTTATAGTCTTGAGTGAAAGTATTTGGTTTTTCTAATGGGCTTCAGTAGAGGTAAAATGCTGAAACACAACATTATTATGCATTATGAACTATCCATTACGAAGTGAGATTTTCTGACTCATGACTTGAAGATAGACAAAGTGGCAAGAAACTATCAAATGGAATTGGTATATGTGAGATAGACTTTAAGCTCATACCTTGGCTATTTTTCTCACTGCTAAGGTAAAATACCATAAAAGGATTCCTCCTAGTAGGTGCAACTTTAAACAGTAAAGTCATCTCTTCATTTTTGCTTGGACGGAAAAGTTACAAAATGGTCAATTAATGCATTAGTTATTGCCAGTTTTTCACTGAATAGTCTAGAATTTGAAAAGTAAACAATTAAAATGTTGGATATATATATATATATATATATATATATATATGTATATATATATGTATATATATAATTTGTAACATTATATAAATACACTACATGGACATTATCATAAAATAATTTAAGTGGACAAGGGGTTTCATAATCAAGTACATAACAGAAAATAACTAATTTTTTGGACACAAGTCAGAATCTTCCATTTTTCTGTTGCTCAGAGATACAAAAAAAATGGTTTTTGAAGCAAGGCTTGACATTAGCAATGGGTTATAAAATCTGACTTCTACTCACCAAGGATTTCCTGGCATTAGTGTCCCTTGAGTCCAATGTTCCAATAATTTAAACTGACAATGAGTGCTGGCATAGTAGTGCAATTCTCTGAAGTGAACAGTTACGTATCTTGAGACAGGCTACTTACTTTAGGACAATTTCATTATAAGACAAGCAGGAGCTTATTTTTATTTGCATAAAATTTACTCTGAAAATGAATTTTCCCTCCATGCCTACAATTTCTGTGCTCAAACTAATTCTTACTCAATGTCTGGGTGTTCCACACAGTATTGCTCTGATCAAGAAAATCACTGCACAGCAAATGAGAGGTGACAATAGGCCATGCCCAAGAAATTCATGAGTCCTACTATGCTCTCGCCATTCCAACACATAACTTGCTAGAATAGTCTCTTCATATTTGTCATGACAACAGGTAGGCATCAAAATCTTGTATGTTTAGAGCAGTGTCCTTAGTGTTCTCCACAAATGTATCCAATCTAGGATATAGCTTCCTTCCAATGAAAGCATTCACAAGCTCAGATATCAAGGCTTGAGAATATGAGTAGCTATACTCAATGGTCTCTTATTATTCAGCAAACAAAATTTTGCTTTTACTGGATGTGATTTTTAGCTTTATAAATTAGAGCACTTATTTCATAAAATGATTCCATTGAGTTCCTTTTATTGCCTCCTCCTGTCTTTGAAGAGACAAAGTGTTTACTATATTAATCAAGGTGACTGAAACTTTTTAATTATGGAAAATTAGACCTTCACTAACTGTTAGAGATTTAAAATTTGTCTGAAATGTGGCTAAACTCTGACAATATCAGTTATCCATTTCTTATCCTGCCCTGCAATTTATGTCAGTGGAAGCTATACAAGAAGAACTGACAGTGGTCAGGATCTTCAGGATGAAAATTTGGCTTGTATTCTCAGAATGTGAGATGTTTGCTAATGACACAAACATATGAAAGAAGGTAACTTTATAATATGAACTATGATTATGTAGTCAACCCCAAGATGAGCACTGTAAAAGTCACAATTCTTACTATTTTGCTACAAATGTTTAGATAGATAAATAAGACATACAAATAGATAAATAGATGGATGGATAGATGATAGGTAGATAGATAGAGACATAGAGACAGAGATAGATATAGAGATGGAGATACATATAGATATATATTTCCTTCTTGAATTATTGTATTGTTTAATGTATATTACTGATAACTAATTTTATATCTAAGTGTTCTAATTACTGCATTTAAACCTATTCTTGCATAACATAGACCTTAGTGTCTTTATTTGGAGATACATGTGGGGAAAAAAGCTTCAAAGTCTGTGTGGTGACGGTGTTGTGAATAGATGAACTCAATGAGGCTCACATGCTTTCTCCTGGTCCTCTTTTAGTACATTTCACATTCAGTGGACAAGAAAAGACCCAAACACGCCTCTTAGCAGTGGAGATTAACAAGAAGCAACCATACATACATCTGGCAGAGAGTCAGTCACACACTAATCTTGGTGTTGCTGCAAAGGGATTTTGAAGCCCTAATTAAAGTTTTGAATCAGTTGGCTTTAAGTATATTAAAGAACATATCATTTAACATGCCAAATTTGTTTAATCCGAAAGGAATTAAAAGAATGCTATCCCTTTCTGTACTCAGAAATGCTAAATCTCAGCTTGTGCTCATGAATTTCCATTCCAATAATGATTGTGCCTTCATGAGCATTTATCTTGCCAATTTTCTTTAAAATTATCTTCACATCATATAATTACATATCTTATCAGAAGTATAAGTACACATAAATAAATAACTAGATAATGCTTCATTAAAGTGAATAATATGAATAATGTTACTTTGCTCTTTCTTTTCTGTCACTATCTTTATTACATTACGTTTGAACATAAACACTGATATAAAAAAGTAAGAGGATGGGGCCAGGGAGATAGCTCCGTGACACAAGTGCCTGCCTGGCAAGTGTAAGGTCGTGAGTTCGAACCCGGGTCCCGCGCAAAAAAAAAAAAAAAAAGAAAATAAATAAATAAATAAATAAAAAGTAAGAGGAGTTACAGTTATGGCCTATTACCTAATTTATGTGACACATATTCCATCACTGTCTCTTCAATAATTGTTTTCATTCACAGATAAGGAAGATTGCGAGAGGAATTTAAAATGTTTTATGATAATTACAAGCAAAATGTTGAAGACAAGAAAAATTATACATATATATGTATCCTTCTGGCTACTTAGTCTGTTTACAACTTACTAATTAATGAAGAAAGCATAATAATTGGAGTTGAGTAGAAATAACAATAATATATTGAAATGTCTCATATAAAGAAGGAGCTTCTCATTCTAGTATCTAAATGTAGACTGTCTTGTGACTTTTTTCATCCATTTTCTGGATTTCATGTGTGTTCTAAAAAGTTATGTGGACAGGACTTGCACTTTGGTATCAGTCTATAGGTCCCGGAACCACTGGCACTGCCTGTAGATGAAAAATAAAAAAAGGAAAAAAATAAGAACTGAGATTGTGAAAGATGCGATGCATAAAGGTGTTTCCCTTCTATCTCTGGAATTAATAACCAGAAAATTTGAAAAAATAGAGCTCCCGATCATCTTAGTCATGATATACATAGAAGTTTAACATGAAACTTGGCGACAGTAAAAATTCTAGCCTAAATTGGCAGCCCTGGAATCACTAACAAAAGACAAAGTTCTAGTGGTGCCAATGAAATTTTGAAATTATTAACTATGCAGCAGAAGATAACAGATATAATAATTAAACATCTGCTAAATGCTATGAGGATAAATTAATCAGGTAATATATTCATTATGCCTAGTATATAGTCACTAATGTTGCCTGTTGCCTTTATGGATAGAGTGATCTGTCACACTTTGTTGCAGTCTTTTGCCCTTACAAAGGGCCTTATTAGTATTGACGAATATTAAAATTTAGCAATTTCACACTCATGCATGATTCCATTGCTTGATCTCAATCTCAAGGCAAAATAGCAGGTGTTAATTATCTACTCTTCCTGATTTAGCATACTGAAACAGGAAATTTAAGTGCCTCTTAGAAAGCCATTTAATGTCATAGACTGTGTTCAGGTAAGATTGCCTAACTCCAAACAAGAGCTCTTACAATTATACAGCCGTTGAATAAGGATTAATATTATTAGAAGTTTATAAGAAAAAAATCACAGAAATACTAGCATCACAGATAATTTCTTATTAAAAGATGTCAAAGTCTGAAAAAAACATATGAGGCTGAGGACAGTAGCATATTCCAAGAGTCAGCACGTAAAGATGGGGAAAATGATTATGATCATTTTAACAAAACAAATCTTAAAATTATCAATATATATTTTAACTAACCTACAATAAGAAAAAATATGAAGTTTTCCTGCAAATAAAGTTTAAAAGATACCTAATGGCATTATCCATGCTTTGGAGTCTGTATATATGTTTGCATGCATGTATGTATGTATGCACATATGTATATATGTATGTATGTATGTATGTAGTGATACTGAAAGCATTTTGAGGGAGTTTAATACTGTCTTCTATAAAATAAGAAGATATTTTCTCTGATCCAAAAACCTAGGAACATAGGTTACACACACACACATGCACACGCACATGCACACACACTCATGAATGCATATACATAAAACTTCAAACCACTAGTTTTAGTTTTAGCTTTTGCAGTTGTGCATCCATGATATTAGCACCCTGATTGAATTTGAAATGTTCTTGTCTTGTTTTTCTTTAAAATATTCAGGACTAAATTGTTTTTCTAATCTGAAACAAACACACCTAATTAGCACTGAATTTGATTTGCTTAATTACCTATACATACATCTAACAGATCTGAAATCTAAAATCATATAAGGCAAATCTTTGAATTTTGAGGGGAAATTATGACTAAAGTAGCAGTCATTCTCTAGCTTTGAAATGGGCACGACTTACTTTACATAATTTTTGTAGTTAAAATCAAAGACTTTAATTAAACATTTATAATTTTTTTTTCATGCTTGGTACAAATAGTTTTACATAAAATTTGCCCTGTACATATATATATATATATATATATATATATATATATATATATATATATATATATATATTGTACCAGGGATCGAACTCAAGACCTTGCACTTGCCACATGGGCACTTGTGCCTCTGAGTCAAATCCCTGGCCCCAGCATTGTATATTTTTTAATTACAAACTATATACCCTCAAAGTTTGGGAAAAAAATGAAAATTTCATTTCACCTGATATGTTCATTTAAACCTATCCTTCAGTATTTCTAGAATCATTATGCATATTTTAGTTGTATAAGTATAATTCTGTTCATAATATTGCTACCTATTTTTCTCAATGGTAGAATCGTTAACTGATTAGTTAACGATTAGTTAACGATTAGTTTCAACTTTATAGAAAATTGTACACCTTCCAACATACTAAGTTGGCATATTGTGCTATTAGTCAAGACTCACTTGTGACTTAGAAGTTCAACAGTTCTTGCCAACAAAGTCAGAACAGGGAGGCCCCAACCCGAAACCTTGTCTTCCAGCTAGCCCAACAAACCTCACATTATATTCACTGAGTGTAAAGCCTTTGAACGGGCTGTAAGCCCTGAGCTTATACCATCAATTTTTATAATTATGCATATTTTCTGTTTGTCAAACATACAAAGAGAACAGCATCTACGAACAAATGCAAGATAATCAGATGTACTTACTTCCCCTCCCATCTTGCTTCTGTCCCACAAAGTGCATTCCAATACTTTTGCAAATAAAGATGGATGCAATTTGATAACTACTCGCTGATGGGAATACTTGTATTAATTTATATAATCCTATAACAAATCCAAACCATTTGTGATTAGGTGCTGCACTTCTTTTACACATTTTTTAGCTGGTAAATTATCATCATAGTGAATCAGAATCAGCATGACTTAAAACATGGGTATGGAAACTGTATATACTCAGCTGAACTCTAGGCTTGAGATTTTAAGTCAGAAAGTCAGGAGTAAGTTAGTTCCAGCTAAACGCTCAATCAGTTTCAGTGTCACTTTTACTTTTTCTATTCTATAAAATTACACAGTATTATTCATTTTAAATATTTTAATATGGGAACTTCATTGAATTTTGAATGAAATAACCAGGTCAGAATATTTTGCAGGATAAAAATTCCCACCAGTCACTGCCCTTGAGCCCAGTCTTCAAGTCTTTCATGCACTCCTCTCACATGTATATCGCTTGCTGTTCTGAAACACTGAGAGGCATACAAGAAGTTTGACATTGCTGAGCTCTGAGGAGACAGCTGGCCATGGACTTGTGTACGTTTCTATACTGAAATGTCCTGATAAAGCAATAACGAGAAGGTGATGCCGTTTTTCATGCAGCATTTATCTTTCCTTAATCAGAGCTATATACTAAAATTAGTTTCAATTACTCATAATTAGAAGGATTATATTCAAAGTGGAAATCAGAACCACTTTAGTACTAGATTATGCACACTGGAGTAAATGTGTTTTTATCAAAATGACATCCCTTTCATACTGGCATTGAGATTTATTCTCCAAGCCTTTTAACTTTTTCTAAAGATCAAGGGCATGGAGTTTTGCAGTTTCCATTTTATTGTAACTCAGGGCCAATTTTTAGCTATTATTACTTTAAGAATCATGGCTTATGTCTGAAGGCTGGAATAAGAACAAATCATAACCATACTAGATTATAAATTTAAATAAATGTAAGGTAACATAAGCATAGAGGAAACTATAAAGCACTAGAATATTTATTAAAATTCAGTCTATTGGCTTAAACAATAAAATATTTAGAATCTCAAGTTATATGAGAGAACAAAATAGAAGCAAAAGCTGTCATGTGCTTGTAATTGAATTTCCTTGTAAGAATTAATTTAAATATTGTAACCTTCAGCTGAGAGACAGCTGAAATGGCAGTAACATTCTTTTCCTGCTGAGAACTTATTTTGGGCGGAATTCCAGTGAACCTCAAACAACTTGAAACAATCAATCAGACAGAAATGCAAACCTTGAAATACACCCTGAAGAAATCCTAGCAGTGCCATTTGCTAGCTTTCCTATAATGGTAAGCTACTTAATTTCTTTGGCCTTTCAGTATCTCAACTTGGAACGGGTATGATAATGTTTGCTTTTCAGGACTATTGTGATTTACAAATGAGGTGATAGGCACGGCGTCATCTAAGTAATTGCTGTATCTTTTCCTAAATCTTTCACTAGAGATTTTGGAAATTTTCCATGATTGAGTGAAAGGTAGTGATGCCTACAAATATGCTTTGAGTAGGCCTGAAAATATCCATGGAATAATCAAAAATACACTTTACAAAATTTGTCCATTATCCAGTGTGACACTAAAAAAAAAAGAAAAATACTTCAGCAAAGTATCATCTGTGGGAGAAAAAGGGAATGTGCACAGAAAATGTGAAACATCCTCTGGCCAGAGGTCAGAAGAGGATTTAATTCAAAAATTATCTAATATTTATGCTGTAAGATGGAGTGGTTCAATATAATTAAGAAAGAAATTAAATTTCATAATTGGTGAATTTTCTCCCAGTAAGATCACAAGTTTTCATGATCATGAGATTTAATTATTTATTATACACCAATTACTAAAATGGATAAATACAGCTGAGAAACAATACATACTTATTATATATGAATAAGAAAATTGTTGTATTTTTATATAGTAAGGAGTCATATTAAAGTGAAAGCAGCTGAATTTACTTAGAACTATTCAAAATGACCTGCAGTGACTTTATGTGTTTAGTTTTGATCTGCAGTCAAACGGTCTAACTGTGAGCTATGCTCCTTCTGCTTATTTATTTTTAATGTATTTGACACAGGGTCTCACTATGCAGCTCAGACTCATAATGACCCTCTAGTTTTCAGCTTCCCCAGCACCAGGATTGTAGTTGTGTGCCACCACTCCTGGTCTTGTAGTGACATTAAAATATTGAATAAAACTACAACTAAATATTCTATGCATTAAGTATTCCAATAGTAACAAACTTGTTATAGTAGTAATGGAAGCATGTAAGCATCTTTTTTCGTTAGTTCTCCGAAGTTGTAAGGTTTTCATATTTGAATGATTATGTGTCTCTAGAATTTTTTTTTTGAGATAAGATCTATGCAATTCAAGTCTGGATGGAATTCACAGTGATGCTGTTGCCTGAGCCTCCTGAGTGCTGCAATTACAGATATGCTCCACTATGTGACATATTAGAAATATTTTTATGTTTCACTTTAGGATTTACTGAAATTTGTTGGAATTGTTTGTCTTTTTATTAGTTTTCACCTAATTAAAGTATAATATTTTGACCATTGTTATTTTAACAAAGGGTTGGCCTAATTTGAACCCTATTTAAAGAAATGTACTATTCTGTGGTGTTTTTCATTTTTGGTAAATCTTAAATATTTTTATAGAATTCATATTAATGAAGGAAGGATTTTACTTCTTATGATTACATAATTCACTACAATGAGTTAGCATACATTCCTTAATTTGAACTCAATACTTGACCTTATTTATTTTATAGTTTTCTACACATATATAAACATAGACAGGGCCCGGCAGGATGGCTCAGTGGTCTAAAGCGCCTGCTTCGGAAAGCTTGGGCAGCTTCAGGGACCGCAGTTCGATCCCCGGCACCACATACTGCGCCCGCCCTGCCCTCAGCGCAGACTGAGCCAGCCATAAAAATAAATAAACAAACAAAAGTTCTGAAACAAGAAAAAAAAATAAAATTAATAAAATTTAAAAAAAACATAGACATATGTACACACATAGTCACTTATATCCATATTTCACTCTTTAATCATTTATAACACATAAAATAAATTCTTAACCATGTTTTTAAAAGACATTATCAAGTTTAACATTGAAAAGTTATTTTTCCTTACGAAAGAGTTCTTCAAAATCCTTAAATTAGTTCTCATTCATTAAATTTAAAAACATCTAATATGAGGCACACTTAAGGGGCTTTGTAACCTTTCAGTAATGCACAGCTCAGGTTATTCATCCTGTACCACCATCAGTGCATAGAATTACAATGAAGTCGTAGAAGAAATAAGTCACATTAAAAAAAAAAAAAGTATGACATTTCCGTGGCTGACTCATGAATTTACAATGTGTCAGAATTTATACTAGGTGAAGTTTTAAAGTAGACTACTTGCTCTACTCTTCTAATGCATTAATAACAGATGTCTGAGCAAAAAAACAAAAGCTATGCCCTTACAAGGAAATTCTATGAAAATACATAAACTTCGTAATATATTATATACACCCCAGGAAATGATACATGATTAATTTAATGGTACTATAAAAAGATAATCATACAGAAGATAATATTGAATAGAAAATTGTTCAAAGTACACATATATGTATAGTGGTACTAAATGAAATGTAAAATGTAATTTTTCATGCCGTATATATATTAGATATAATTCTTTGTTTAACAATGCATTGCTGAAACCTGAGCATCTTCCAGATATTTGACTACAAATAATAACAACAGTGATTCTAATGTATTCTAGGTATGATAGCATTTTAATATAAAGTTGGGACAGTACTTCTATTGCACACTTTAAATTCTATCATGAAGCGATGAACAGGAACCTGCAAACTCAGTTACAAGTGAAACGCAATGTGTACGTAATAATCAGAATACTTTCCACACATGGATTTATTCATATTGTGTTTAGGTTAACCTGCTGAATTAGTTCAGTGCTATTGGGACAAAATGAATGTGTACGTGAGTGTGTTGAGATCTAAGTTAGGCAGATAGTGGAGATAGAAGATACAAGTTTATGCTGAATTGGCTAAGAAATAAGGGTACCAAAATATTTACTTTACCATAATTATGAGCATAGAAATCATCTAGAGAAATATAGGTATCTACTGAATAGTGGAATGAAAGATTAACATGTTCAGATTTGATATGCTATGTAAAGAACTTTGGAAGCAATATGAAAGATGTGTTGTAGCAATAAAGAAGAGATGACATGGAAATCAATTGCATAGGGTAAGTTAAAAAAAAATGAGTACACAACATTCCCAAGAGGTGTATAGATAGGAGAACAAAACATAATAAAAGGCAGAATTAATAAGGATTGATGAATGCATATGGAATATGAGACACTTTCAGTAAGTCATAGGCCCCTAAATATGGTGAATCAGTGTATAGTGGGACCATGAATCAAAAACTGCAATTTAGTCCGGTTACAGTGGCCCACACTTGTAATCTGAGCACTCAGGTGGCTGAAAACAGGGGGATCATTACAAATCTGGTCTACACAGTGAGACCCTATACCAAATACTTTTTAAAAATATGGCAACTATTTGCAAGACAGCTGTAATTTGTTCAGCTAGGAAAGCACACTAATAAAAATGCCCATAAATAGCTGGATAAATATACATAAGCAGAAATTTAAAGAACATTATAAACCAGAAATACACACATGTGTGTGTTATATATGTTCAGAATATAAACCAATGCCTTGTCTATACTTGGCAAGTTTATTATCATTGTTAGATTCCAAACCACAAAAATGTATTTTGATAGAGATTAATTTAAATTTAGAATACAAATGCAAGGGAACATATAGCTTTTCTTTACATATCATGGAAGAATGTATAGAAAGTAGAGAATGAAATACTTTTAGAAATCCATCCTGAGGAAATATTTCAAATTCTTATTAAAATAATTATTGCAATAGCATTACTAATGAAAATATTCAATGGGAACAAATTACATAAAATATAATTAAGTGATAATGGGTGAGAATTTACTTGGGCTAAACTACTACTTTATTTACTAAACTAAACTAAATTATAGATGCAAATAAAATTCCTGTGCCCCAAAGAACATAAATCCGAGGGGGAAAAAAAGAAGAACATAGATAATGTAAAAGAAAACTATGATTAAAAATATTAGCCGGGTGTGGTGGCTCATGCCTGTAGTCCCAGCACTTGGGAGGCTGAGGCAGGAGGATTGGTGTGAGTTAGAGACCAGCCTGGGCTACAAAAGTGAGCTCAAGGCCAGCCTCAACTGCATAGCGAGACCCCGTCCCAAAAAGACAAAAAAAATCTTTACCTGTATATTTTGTTCAATTTTATATATAATTTATATAAACATATATATGATATAATATTGTTACTTATATTTTTCATTCATATAACTTTGTTAATGTTGAAAATTTGCTGTCTTGTGATTTTGCTTACACTTTATAGGAAGAGGAATGTATTAATTTATCTTTACTTTTATTTCTGTAGTTCCTGTTTTTTCATACTTAGCTGAGCAGAGAAAATTACTTGAAGTTGTATTCCAGTCTAACCATAGCATTAGGCAAAAATGTAGAGTCTAATTACTATGGCAGAACCTGATCGATTCAGATATTCTATTTCAGAAATTTTGACTGACCTTAACAAGTAAAATGTTATATTGAATTTTCTGTTTAAAAAATGACAATATGTATAAGGTTTTCGCCATGGAAACTTTTGAAAACTTAGGTTATCTATGAAAGAAAGTGAATAGCATTCATTTCACATGTTTACTCCTTCCCCTTCAAGTCACATTTACTGTTTTCTGTCCTTCCTAACCTTCCATATTTTCTGTCCTCCGCATCATTTAGCTTTTTCATTATCACTATTCTATTATGGTCCATATTACAAATCTTATACATCTTTCAAGATGCAGGAATCTAATATATTCACCAGGTATTTTTATACATGTATTTAACTCTGACAGAAACAAGCTGTTATAATTGTCTTTAGTTTTCAATGAAGAGAGAATGTGATATATATGATTATCTGCTATAAAGAAGGATAAATTCCAGGATTTTAAAGAAAACTGCAGAGAATACATACCATACTCATAAGTAAAAAGTCACAGTCACATGTGTAAACATTTTATTGTCTCTCTAGTGTAATAAACTGAAAGAGTAAATGGAATTCAAATGTACATTAGAGGGCCAGCAAGATAGCTCAGGGGACTAGGTGCCCGCTCAAGCAAAGGGCAAGGAATGGGTTCAAACCCTGGCACCCCAGGCCATGCTGGCCGTGCCCCAGGCATCCTGAGCCAGCCATAAATACTGGACATGGAGGCGCATGCCTGCCAAGCACTGGGGAGGCTGAAAACAGGAGGATCACTATGAATCTGAGCTATATAGTGAGACCTGGTACCAAATACATTTTTTAAAAATTATACAATAAATATTGTGAAAGGGCAAGAAACTTCAAAAAGGAAGAGTAACTTGGATGAAGGGATGGAGAAAAGAAGGAAGGAAAAAGACTGCATATATATATATATATATATATATATATATATATATACATATGGTAGATAAGATAATTATAATTTCTGTGGCTTTATTAAAATGAATATTTTGTGCTTATATAGTTTAATTAATTTTGTCTGCCTGTATCTTGTCATCTGAGCAACTACTTTGAAGATAATAATATGTGATAAACTAGTAGTTACTGATTCCCTATGATCTTGTTTAGAAATTTTGAATCATTGTTTTTATTTTGTTCTGTATTAAAAATGTTAAAATATCAAATTTTAGAAGGGCTACAAGGATAGCCAATAGTTTGGCTCTAGTCCTTCAAGGTCAGTGAGGACTTAGGACATAAGAGAACCGGTGTTGTAACATTGTATAACTCAGTAGTGTTCCAAATTTTCTGTTCAAGGAGATTACTGAGCTAGAGACGATAGTGACTGATGATGTGTAGTGTGCCTAAGGAGAGTTGCCTAGAAAGAAAACATCCCCTTAGACTTTCACTGAGAACTGGTCAAGCAATGGCCGCAACTCATCCAGATGGCTGACACTGACAACAATTCTACAAAGCACTGTACATGGTTTCAAGGTAAATCTGAGGGTATTTGACTGACCTTGAATAACACAAAAGTTACATCTTTTGTTATAAAGGTCTTGTTTTAACTTGCCCTTAACCACTCAGCAGAAAAGTTTAACCACAAGGCATAAAGCATAAAGCTAGATAAATATGCTGAGCTGTAAAAGGCTTAAATCAACAGTTTCTGATATTGCTTGTTCTGCCATGAACCCATTACAATTATAGAATATTGGACTATGTATACAACTACTTTGTCTTAGTTCAATGATAAGAAATTTTTCTAACAATAATGATTATAAAAATTATCATGTTTGTATCCTATGCTCTGAATAACTACTATAGGACAATAATATACATTGTATGAATTATTGGGAATATGCTACTAACATGTTTTGAAAGTGTCACATTGTTATTTCTTATTAAAAGTGATAAAAAGAATATATATATATATATATATAATTTTATGCAGATATCAAGCAAACAGAAAGAGTATCTGTGTTGAAGAGCAAACCTTGCAGTGTGTTCCTTCACTCTTTTTATACCTAGAAAATAAAATGAGTTTAGCCTATGAAGTTAAGGGCAGAGTTTCATAACAGAATTTAGCTTCCGGTTTCAGATTATGCTTTCAGAAGAGGTTTCACTAATACAGTGACACGGCTCTAATTTCCTGAACAGAGAAAATGAGTATTTCTGATCCTTCATTTTCCTAGTATCTCTTTGCTTGCCTTTTCCAAACTTCAGTCCTTAATTATTTCCTATAAGAATCACACTTATCACTCACTGAAAGTCTGGAAGTCTTCCTTTCTACTAACTCCTATAGTTTAAATTGTGTGTAAATTAGACAGGTCTTTTCTGTGAACCATTATGTAAACTTTTACAGATTCATCTCCTATTATTTCATGGTATTTCAAATGTAAAGCTGTATGTCTCATAGCCTTAGGAATCAGAGTTAGGTTATTTCTAAAATAATGCTTTCAGAAGTAGTAATTGATAGATAATTCCTATTTATCATATAAAGCAAGTTCTTCTATTTGAAACGATAAAGAAAAAGCATATATGTTCATATAAAGCATTATTTGCAAAATCTTTAATGATAGATATAGATGATATTATCAGACTGTTTATTCAAGTTTCATTTCCTTTTTTCTTTTTTTTTTTTTTTTAGAGGCCAAGGATGGAACTCAGGCCCTTGTGCTTCTTTTTTTTTTTTTTGTCTTTTTGAGATAGGGTCTCGCTATGCAGTTGAGGCTGGTCCTGAGCTCACTTTTGTAGCCCAGGCTGGTCTCAAACTCGCACCAGTCCTCCTGCCTCAGCCTCCCGAGTGCTGGGATTACAGGCGTGAGCCACCACGTCCGGCTCCCTTGTGCTTCTAAGGCGTCTTTATTCTACTGAGCTATTCCCACAGCCCTCAAATTTCTTTTTCTGTTGGTCTTATAAGTGCATTTCCTAGGGGCTGGAGAGATAGCTCAGTGGACTAAGTGCCTGCTAAGGCAAGTGTAGGGAACAGGTTGGATCCAGAGCACCACATGCTGAGCCCCCAGGGCAGGCTGAACTGGCCAAAGATTCTAGGCCCAGTGGTCGAGGAGGCTGAAAGCAGTAGGATCATGTTGATACTGAGCTGTGTAGTGAGACCCTGTAATGACCAAATTCATATAATAAATACATTTCCTAGATAACATCTACTTTTATGACTGTTTTTGGCTTATCTTATTTAACAATTACTCTGTGAATTCTTTATTATTCAAACACTTAGGATGTATATATATATACCTGTTTCATAGAGTGCTTACATTGTGTAAATTATCAGAAATATTCCTACAGTACATATTATGCATGGGAAATAAAACTTGATTCAAATTTTTTTAAGAATAAAAAGATAGTGCTAATTTATTCAAAGCAGAGAAAAAGACATTATGATAACAGTGATGTACAATATTTGTGTCATTGCATAGCAAAGAATAAAAGACATCATAGACTAGACATTAGTATGTGAGCATTGAAATTAGCAAGGAAGGGCTTGACCTTGACACTGCACTGAAGACTAGTTTTTTCCTTCCTTTACTCTTTCTGAGAGATTCACAGAAATACCTATTCCTTTGTTAAATACTATTTCTTTTTCACTTTGTGTCTGTGGATACAAATTAAAGAATGCAAGACATACTTAAATACAAAATTAGCAGACAGCACTCTTGAAGACCCAAGCTGCATACAGAGATAAAACTGAAGAACTGTACAGCCACTTAATTAGAAGATCCATTCAGAAATGCAGACCTATTTTGAAGACACACACTTACCTTATAAAATTTTATAGAAGCTATTGTTTTTTATAAAATTCATAGTAATCTGGAAATTTCCTGAGGTGTACAGTGCATAATACAACATTAAAAAATATATGAGCCGGGCATGGTGGCGCATGCCTGTAATCCCAGCAATCGGGAGGCTGAGTCAGGAGGATTGGTGCGAGTTCGAGACCAGCTTGCGCTACGAAAGTGAGCTCAAGGCCAGCCTCAACTGCATAGTGAGACCCTGTCTCAAAAAGACAAAAAAAAAAAAAAAAAAAAAAAAAAAAAAAAAAATATATATATATATATATATATATATATGAAAGGGAGACTTGGAAAAAGTTATTCACAGATTTTTTTCTATAATTTTTCTCTATTCTATGTTTTTTTTTCTTTCACTTGTTTTTTATTAACTGCACAGACTTGTTTTCAAGAAAGGCAAATAAATAATATCGCAGGCTTGGCAATGGAAATTATTATAATCTATTGATTTTTAAAACTGTATTATAATGATATCGCTTTGCCAAGTTTATGATGAAAATAACTATAGTTCATTAGTATTATTAAGGAAGCAAAAGTATGTGTAAATATTTAATCTAATATTATTAAAATTATAGAAATTATATTAAATTTAATATGATGAAAATAGAACTCTCATTCAATAAAAGGTAGTTGTTTTGTTTTGTTTTGTTCTGTTTTGTTCTGTAGTATGAGAATACCTAAAAAGGTGATCACCAAATGAACTCCAACTGGAAAGACAACTTGATAATTGCAACTGAAAAGACTAGGGAGATAGCTCAGTGCTAGATTATTTGCTTAGTAAGTGTTACTACATTATTAATGCCCAGCTCTGTGAAATAAAAAAGAAAAAACATAAATGACTTGGTTAGAGCAAACAGCTGTGTGCATGCTGGCGAATGTCTACAAGTACCAAGGTCAGAGATTAATTGGGTGTTTACCTGTACATACTGGAACACCTTGTATTTCTGTATGAGTGAGGCAGTGATGTGTCACTTGTGGACACTACTCACTGGCCTGACTGCATGGAAATATTCCTTGAGTGCTTTACAGAGGTTATGCAATCTGCCAATGACTAATTAAAAGCAGATATGTGTGAGTTGTTAGAGTTCTGACCCAACAGTTTTCTTCCACTAAGTAATCTTCTGAATCCTCATTGCTCAGGGGGCCTTGACATCTGCATTACCATTTTCTTCTTGAATTACTACGGATGTGACTTCAATAGAGTGAAAATGAATGTCATTCTGCCTTTGAAGTTTTGAAAGTTAATTTGTTTTTAAACTTTTAAGCTTCAGCTACATGAACCAGAAGTGTCAGAAATAAAAACACATTAAATATTCTTAGGGAGAAATTCAGTGTAGCAATTCTGTACATAGACAAACAGTATAAATCCTCAGAAAACCTGACTTTTCCACTGATTTCTACATGGTGTCAAATGGAAAAAGATTCTAAAATTTAATAACATAAAGATTTCAAAAACCGACTTATTTTGACATTGGATAAAAGAATGAAAAATGTATTTTTAAAATCAGTTACATGATATTGACAATAAGAGAAACACACTAATGTAACTGAAGTTCAATTTATATTTTAGAAGACTTATATGAACCTGCTTATCAATATATTTTTATATAATTAAGTTAAAGGAAGTATATTGAACATGTGTAACAAAAAAGGCAATTATGATCATAATGATATGGTAAAACTTAAATATGGAAACAGGCACTTTTTATTATCATTAAAAGTATCAAAATTCTGGGACTGGCCAAATAGTTCAATGGATTAAAGCACCTGCAAGCAGACGCAGGGACCAGGAGCTTGATCCCTGGATGTGCCATGCAGGCCCCTCCCCCTGGGCACACTGAGACAGCAATTGAAACTAGGCATGATGGCACTCGCCTATAATTCCAGCTCTTGGGAGACTGTAAAAGGCAGATCAGTACTAGTCCAATCTGGACCCTAAAATCTCAAAAAATAAGAGTACAAAAATTCCTGATATCTCTGCATCATTTCAGCTGAATATTTCACTATCACTAAATTGCTTAATAAATAATTTCATTAAAATAACTTCATGTAGCCAGGCATGCTGGCTCACACCTGTAATCCCAGCACTCGGGAGGCTGAGGCAGGAGGATTGGTGCAAGTTCGAGACCAGCCTGGGATACAAAAGTGAGCTCAAGGCCAGCCTCAACTGCATAGCGAGACCCTGTCTCAAAAAAACAAAAAAAAAAACAAAAAAAAACCAAACTTCATGTAAAATTATACTGACCATTAAATTATTTTAAAATTATAATAAAAATCAGCATAATCACTGATAAAGTAAGAATGCAATAAATTTATGTTGCTTATATTTTATTTTAAAATTAAAGTCCATCTCAAAATATTCTTTAGGATAAATTCATTTTATCAATAAATTAATTTTAAAAATAATGTATTTATTTATTTATTTATTCTTGTTTCAGAACTTTTGTTTGTTTGTTTATTTATTTATTTTTATGGATGGTTCAGCCCACCCTGAGGGCAGGGCTGGTGCAGCCTGTGGTGTCAGGGATGGAACCGCGGTCCCTGCAGCCGCTGAAGCTTTCCTAAGCAGGCGTTCTAGACCACTGAGCCATCCTGCCAGACCCAATAAATTACTTTTTTATTTCATAAATGAAAATTAAACTACAGAAGTAACACTTCAAAGAATTAACAACTGGAACTTCCTCTTGTTGAGAACTTTTTGGGGAAAAAGAACACTTCTCCACTGTTGGTAGGAACGCAGACTGGTGCAACCATTATGGAAATCAGTGTGGAGATCACTTACAAAACTAGGACTGGAAATCCCATTCAATCCCGATATACCCCTACTAGGAATTTTTCCAGAAGACCTGAAAACATCATATCATAGTGACATTTGTGTACCTGTGTTTATGGAAGCACAACATTTGATAGCCAATCTTGGAAATAACCAAAAAACCTGTCACCTAAAGAATGGATGAAAAAAATGTAGCATTTTTATACAGTGGAGTATTAGTCAACTATGAAGAATAATAACCTCTAAGCCTTCATATACAAGTGGATGCAACTTGAAAATATACTCATAAGTGAAATAAACTGTATCCACATGTGTAAACTTCAGTCTCTCTAGTGTAAGAACTCAAAAGAAGAAATAAAAAAGGAAAGATATAACACAGTTAAAGGTAAAGTGAGAACTTAAGAAACAAACAATGAAGAGAAAGGAAGGAGAAAAGTTAGAAAACATGTCAGGAGCAAGACCATATATTTATTTACACAAAATGGTTAAGACAATGATCCTAGGAACCTCCATCAGGTTTTTGAAACTAGCAGTTAATTGGTAGAATTCTCACCTTGACTAAATATATATCCTGATATATGTGAACTAAGCAACTACACTGAGGATAACAATATGTAATACTAAAACCGTGCTTTGAATACCTACCATTCTGGCCTTCTAAATGCATACTGCATCTAATGCCATATTAATTATTGCTATATTCTCTCTCAAGTAAATGTTTTTTCCAAAAAAATATTTTTAAAGCTAATAAAAGAGAATGAGAGACAAGAAAAAAAAACAAACAACAACAACAACAACAACAACAACAACAACAACAAAAACATAGGATTGTCCTGCTACAATTTTGTATGTTTGGATTTCTCTAAGTCAGAAAACCTCCAAGACAGGTGGTTGGTGTGTAGCTGGCCATGAGTAATACTAATTTTTTTTTTTTTACAAATGGGGTTCACAGGAGGACCTGGGAGTGACTGCTTGGGACTGTTTTAAGATTCAGTGTTCCTTGAGCAGTAACTGAACGTTGTACTGTACCTGGAAACTTGCCAGCCTGTGCCACCCCATCTCATTATAGCCTCCTTCCACTCTTGAATCTGCTCTGTCCTGGAGGGGCAGTGGCCTCCAGCCCAAGCTCACTTATTCTTGAGAAGGATGAGCTGTCTGGTTTTCTTCCCCAGGAAGCTTGTTGCTGGCCACATATCTGCTCATTCCCCTGTTTTAATTGCAAAACAAAAAAACACATATTTAAAAAAAAATAAATAAATAAAATAAATTTCTGTATAAAATCATAGAATCATTTTTAAATTTCTGTAAAAAATCATAGAATCATTTTTAAACATTCTATAGGGATTCATTATAATGTCAATGATTGTTTTTCAACTGCTCTTAATAACTTTAATAAACAATATTTTATTATTGTTTATACATTGCTAACAAAATGTAAGTAAAATAATTTTCAGTTCATAACACATTATCATACTTCATGTCATTGACATCCATAAACATAATTTCAATATTAAATTTAGTCAGTATCATATACGATTTTGTGTTTTTCATAAGCATTAACCTTATTCAGAATGAAGATATGATGTGTTTTATTAATATAGTTTTTCAGTGTTATCCTTCCACAATACTCATTCATCTCTTTATTCTTACATGCTCCAAACTGACATTCAGCGTCTATTAAATATTAGACATCATTCTAGGTAGAATAGCCTCAGCACTTAAAATAATGAGTCTGCACTGTATCAGTTCTACTAAGTAGAAGTTTCTTTTTTTAAATTTATTTATTATTTTTTTCTTGTTTCAGAACCTTTCTTTGTTTATTCACTCATTTTTATGGCCGGCTCAGCCTGCCCCAAGAGCAGGGCTGGTGCAGCATGTGGTGCCGGGGATCTAACCGCGGTCCTTGAAGCCACCTAAGCTTTCCCAAGCAGGCGCTTTAGACCACTGAGCCATCCCGCTGGGGCCCTAAGTAGAAGTTTAAGACAAAATATGAACATGTACTGGTAATGACAGCTAGCGGTAACATTCTTAACAGTAAAATGTCTGGAAATAAGATAACAAATAATCATTCAGTTTAATTTTGATATTTTGTTTATAGTTAGTGAAGTTCTCCTTGACAGAAATAATACTTGTGGAAAAATGATGTAAAGAAGCATTCGCTATAAAATGGGATTGCAGTAGGGAGGAACTGGCTAGTAGGAAGGAAACAAAAGGATGAAGAATACAGAAACTGTAGATGTATGGGACAGCCTCATGCTGAAATGGAGAGTGCAAGGAAGGCTTCCCCTAAACCATCCAGGACTGGGATCCAATTGGTGGTTGAGAGGAAATGCCTATGGCTCATTGGATGGCAAATTTGTCACTCTGTTGCCACACTGAAGAGTTTGCTGGACATTGTCCTCAAGTCTTTAGGAAATGTTGTTTACTCAGAGAACTCTTATAAGAACCCCATATAAGATGAGGTGGCATCACAGAGCCACCTCAGCAGAGTTCTAAAGAAAGCTGTGATTGCTGTATGGTTCTTTCTACATGCTCGATGTTGAGGAAATTCTGTATGTATTATGGAAGTATCTGCTTCTGCATGCAGCAAAACAGATCCAGAAAGCATGCCATGACCAGGAAGCAGGCTGCAGAGCGTCCTGAACTAGGAAGCATACACTTTCCTCCTGTCATATCTTTGAAATTATCTGTTGAGAATGCTTCACATTATACTAGACAGAAAAAGACAAAAAAAAAAAAAAAAAAAACATTTCCAGAAGCTATTCAATGATTACAAAGAAAAAGCAAACAAATTGATATGAGCAAGTATAAAGTGTTACCATGCTTTACAAAAGAAAGCTAATTTTATACAAAATTCTTTAGTTCAATCCAAGAATTACGTTTACCAACTTGGGAAAGACTATGAGGGAACCGTGATTAGTATGAAAATCAGAGATTTTCTTTTGGTTATCTCATGGTGGAGATTAAATCAAATCCTTGGATATTTATACCTATTGATATGGTGTTCACAAGAAAATTATGAAAGAAGGACAAATATTTGAGAATACTATATATGAGTTTGTTATAAGCTATCCCAAAGAATAATATATCATCAACGGCAATAGTAAAACTA
>PVJA010019637.1:0-38042 GCA_004027025.1 Myocastor coypus | reverse complement strand
TTGAGCTCACTTTTGTAGCCCAGGCTGGTCTCGAACTCGCACCGATCCTCCTGCCTCAGCCTCCGGAGTGCTGGGATTACAGGCGTGTGCCACCACGCCCGGCTACAAATGTAAAATTTTTATCAGCTGTTAAAGCAGTGGTTCTCAACCTTTCTAATGCCGTGACCCTGCAGTACAGTTCCTCATGTTGTAGTGACCCCAAACCAAAAAATAATTTTGGTGGCTACTTCAAAACTGTAATTTTGCTACAGTTATAATTCAGAATGGCTTTAGTGACCCCTGTGTTTTGGTGGTTCAGGTTGAGAACTGCTGATGTGGTTGTATTTGTTTTCCCAGAGTTCCAGTGACTGGTGTTCCACTTTTCTGTGTAGTGTAGTCAGGAAATCATCCCAAGCACTAAGCTGGAATCCCACCACAGGTAAGTGAGGAGTAAGGTTGATGAAGGATTGTAGTAGGATGTAACCCAGGGCCTAAGACAGCAAACCTGGGTGGGAATTTAATTCACCTTAGGCAACAAACAATCTGGAGATATAAAAGGAAAGAAAGGTGTACGTGTACATTACTGATAGGGTTGTGTGTGTCTCAGAAAAAAGTCCTTATTTATTAGCATGAAGATTCATCAGACTGATACATTAGGTATAGACTGTGTATCTTTTCCTATTAAAGCTTGTTGGCTCAATTTCAAGTGTTTTCAAGTTTATGCCCTTATGGACTGGGAAATTACCCTTTGGAACTTACAACTTGCATTAAAAAAGTCATATATAAGATCAAAGATTGGGGCCTGGCAGGATGGCTCAGTGGTCTAAAGCGCCTTGTTAGGAAAGCTTGGGCAGCTGCAGGGACTGAGGTTCGATCCCCAGCACCACTTGCTGCGCCAGCCCTGCCCTCAGGGCAGGCTGAGCCGGCCATGAAAATAAATAAATAAACAAACAAAAGTTCTGAAACAAGAAAAAAAAAAAATAAAGAAAATTTAAAAGATAAAAAATAAAACAGTCATAGGCTGGGGAGTTAGCTCAGGGGCACAAGTGCCTGCCTGGGAAGTGCAAGGTCCTGAATTCTGTCCCTGGTTCAGCAAAATAAACAAACCAGTCACCTATTTTATGAACTCACCATTGTGCCAGTCACCTTTTCAAAAGCACAAACTCTGCATATCTCTCTCTGTCTCTGTTTGTCCGGCCTTGAGCATGCCAGGCAAATGCAGTACCATTGAGCTACAGCCCTAGCTTCCATTGCACTTTGGTGAGTTGCCAGGTACTGATTTTGCTAACTTTGCTAATAGTGTCTCACCTTTCAGCATTTCTCATGCCCATGTTTTTTGGTGCCTTGTATTGTGGTTGTAGATATGTTTTTCTTCCATGAGATTATAAAGTTGAATTTAAAGACTGTGTAATTTATCTTTGCATCCCCAGCATTGCATGGAAAGATGTTTCTTCTTCTTCTTTTTTTTTTAAATGTGTAAACTTTATTTATTTATTTTTTATTATGGCTGGCTCAGCCTGCCCTGACACAGCATGTGGTGCCAGGGATTGAACCACGGTCCCTGCCACCACCTAAGCTTTCCTAAGCAGGCGCTTTAGACCACTGAGCCATCCCACCAGCCCCTATTTTCTTTATGTAGTTGTATATCTCTGATTAAATTTTATTAACTGCTTTTTATTTTTTATTTATTTATTAATTTTTTTTTTTTTTGGCTTTTTGAGACAGGGTCTCACTGTGCAGTTCAGGCTGGCTTTGAGCTCACTTTTGTAACCCAGGCTGGTCTCGAACTCGCAGCAATCCTCCTGCCTCAGCCTCCCAAGTGCTGGGATTACAGGCGTGAGCCACCATGCCCGGCTAATTGCTTTTTAAAAAATTTTATTACTTTTAATAAGAAGTAACAGTGAGACAGTTTCAAAACATGTTAGTAGGAAGCCACAATAATTAAAATAATGCATAAATGAAAGTTTGTGTGTGTGTGTGTGTGTGTGTGTGTGTGAAATCAGGTGTTGCGCTAGCCAGACAAGCACTTATTCTACTGAGCTATCTCCCCAGCTCTTCATTAGTTGTTTAAAAAAAAAAAGGGTAACATGTCTTAAAAAAACTTACCTTAACTGAGAAAATTTTAGTTATGAGGAAGATTGCTGTGTAGTGCTTCGTACTTCTCAGTGGTGTCAGATACGTGGGACTTACTTTATCCAGTAATAATCACGTTACTTAGCAAGTTTAAAATATAGCTGGGAGTGGTGGCTTTCCTTTGTAAACCCAGCACTCAGGAGGCTGAGGCAGGAGGAGGGCTGCAACTTTGAGGCCAACATTGGTTATAAAATAAGTTCAAGGCCAGTCTTAGCTACATATTATTGAAACCCTGCCTGAGAAACAAAAAAAAGGGGGGGGGAGATAGCTTAAGTTCAAGTACAAGGTACCAACAGACAAATAAACAAACAAAATTGCTGGATATGGATAATAAGCTGGGTGGGTTGGCACATGCCTGTGCTTCTAGTTCTCTGGGATCCTGAAGCAGCGTAGCAAGTTTGAGGCCAGCATGAACAACTTAGTAACTTAGTGAAACCTTAGCTCCAATAGTGCTAAAAAGGGCAGGGAGTGTAGCTTAGTTCTATCCCTAGTACCCTACTGCCTCACCCAAAAAATAAAAAGATGAGAACAACATCTGTACTGCTGTTATTTTCACAAGCTATGGCAGAATTAGCATGAGCAGTGAGTGCAGAAATGCTCTGCGAGGACGTAGCTGAAGTGTGCAGGATAAAGTTCAGAAGTTTGCCTTCTGGCTCTGCGACCTTGGCCATTAACCTACAGGGACAAGTGTGGTATTCTTACTGAAATTGGGGCTTCTAAACTATAATATAGGGATAAACATGCCTATCTCTTGCAGCCGTTTGAGGGATTAATTGAGGTATGAAATAGTCTTCCTTAAATTTTTGAAGTCTTCATATTTTAAGGCTTTATCATGCCCATGTTAAACACTATTCCCAAAAGCTACCTTGCCATGCCTTGAGTATAGCACCAGCCAACTTTCATCATATGTGAGGCTAGTAAGTTGGTGTTATCCAAGGGCCTCCTTTTCATTGGAGCAGCCATATGTGCTTTATGTTGGGGCTAGAATCCAGTAGGAGGATAAAGTACCTTTTCGGGGGTGAGGGTGCTATTTAGAAAAGCCCTAACTAATGAATGAGATTTTTTGTCTTTTTGAGACAGAGTTTCCCTATGCAGTTCAGGCTGGCCTTGAGCTCACTTTTGTAGCCCAGGCTGGTCTGTTCTGTTGTAATTAATAGCTAGCATTTAATGAGCACTTACTGCGCTGATCCTCCTGCCTCAGCTTAAATGAGATTCTGAGACTAGTTCTGTTGCAAAATTGTTAGCTGGGTGTGGTAGCAAAACTGGTGAGGGGTGAGGCAAGAGGATCATGAGATCAAGCCCAACTTCAGCAACTTGCCAGTGTAGTTAAGACTCTTTTGGGGCTGGCAAGATGGTTCAGCGGTCTAAAGCACCTACTTAGGAAATCTTGGGCAACTGCAGGAACCACAGTTCGATCCCCAGCACCACATGCTGCACCAGCCCTACCCCCAGGGCAGGCTGAACTGGCCATAAAAAAAAAACAAAAACTCTATCTCAAAAAATAAGAAAGGATTAGGGATGTAGCATAATGTGCAGGCCATGGGTTCAATTTTCAGTACCTTCCTCCTTTTGGAAAGATTATTTGAAAAGATTATTTGTTGTTAATAGTACTCTGTGGAAAGAATCATGAACATTTTTTTTTTTTTTTTTCAGGACTGGGGTTCAAACTCATGACCTTGCACTTGCCAGGCAGGCACTTGTGCCTCAGAGCTATCTTCCCAGCCCCTCATGAACATTTTTGAAGGTAGAAAGTTACTTTGAGGGCTGGGGATTTAGCTCAATGGCATAAGCACCTGCCTGGCTAAGTGCAAGGTCCTGAGTTCAATCCCTCATACCAAAAAAAAAAAAAAAAAAAAAAAAGTTAATTTGATAGGATCTAACCTAACCCGCTTCTTTACTGAGACCCAGGATAGAGCAAGTGACTTCCTCTGAGGCACATAGCTTGCAAGTGACTAGCTTCTGAACTTACCTCCAGGGTCTTTCACTGTCTGTGGTAGTCTGTTTTCTACCACTGAGGCAGTCTGCAGTTAAAAATTTGCCTTTATATTACCAGTTCTGTGCTTGTGAGCACTGTGCCAAATATATTGCTTATAAGGTTGGATTCATTTTACTCCTCTGACAATGAAACAGGGTGAATTAATTCGAGTCACTCTGTGTAATTCAGGTTGACCTTGAACTGGTGGTGATCCTTCTGCTTGAGGCTCGTAAGTGCTAGGATTATAGGCATGCACCACCACATCTGGCCCAGAAAGGCCTTCTTAAGGGAGAACTGAGGGGGCTCCTGAAGGTGCTTATCAATTCTCTCTGGGTTCTGATTTGTCTTCTGCTTTTCTTCTTGGCACACTCAGGCTTACCAAGATTGTCTCACTGAAAGACCACTATCCTCTAGAGGCTTCTGCTGGTTAATAAACTGGAGGCCCAGCTTCTGAAACAGGAGACTCCTCTCCAGCCTAAAGTGCTGTTTCCTTTCAGCCTCTTTCTCACCTTTGAACTTTCCAACATTCCTCCAAGTAGAGGCTACAGACGAGTTTCAGTCCTCTAATGTTTGTAAGGCTCTTTCATCTTCAGTTTGTTTTTTTGTAATATTGGGGGTTAAACTGTCACACTGAGATACATCTTTAGCCCCCTTTCCTGTATTTTATTTTAAGACAAGGTCTTACTGAATTAGTAAGTTGTTCAGGCTGAAATCAAACTTGTGATTCTCCTGTCTCAGCCTCCCTAGAGCTGGGATTGCGGACATGTGCCAGCTTACCTGGCTGAAGACAGTTCTTTTGTGGTGACTTTTGAATTAGAGCCATTTATTTGTGTTGATTTTAGGAGGGAGAAGAAATACTATAAGGCTTGAGCTGCTGAGACTGTGCTAACTTTTATTCATTCAATGATTGTCTCCTCGAGTGATAGTAATGTAGACACCTTGGACAGCTCACTGATTACATGACTAATTTATGTGAATAAGTCACTTAATTCCTGGGCCTTACATTTCCTCATCTTCAGCCTTATACAATCCCTTCTAGTCTTTTCTCTGCCACTTGATATCCTGACAGTAAAGACCTATAGACTATCATTACTGTTGTTTCTGTTCTGTTGTAATTAATAGCTAGCATTTAATGAGCACTTACTGTGTACCAGGCACTATTTAAACACTTCTCAAGCTGTATTTTTTTAAAATTCTCACAATAACCCATTGAAGTAAATACTATGATTATCCCTCTTTTACAGAAAAGGAAACTGAGAATTAGAAAGATTAAATAACTTGCCTAAGGGGGCCCGGCAGGATGGCTCAGTGGTCTAAAGCACCTGCCTAGGAAAGCTTGGGCGGCTTCAGGGACCGCGGTTCAAACCCTGGCACCATGTGCTGCGCCAGCCCTGCCCTCAGGGCAGGCTGAGCTGGCCATAACAATAAACAAACAAAAGTTCTGAAACAAGAAAAATAAAAGAAAATAAAATAAAAACTTCTTAAAAAAAATAAATAAATGGGGGCCTGGCAGGATGGCTCAGTGGTCTAAAGTGCCTGCTTGGGAAAGCTTGGGCAGCTTCAGGGACCGCGGTTCAATCCCGGGCACCACATGCTGCGCCAGCCCTGCCCTCGCAGTGGGCAGAGCTGGCCATAAAAATGAGTGAATAAACAAAGGTTCTGAAACAAGAAAAAAAATCGTAATAAATAAATAAATAAATAACTTGCTCAAGGTCAAATACTAGTGCAAGTTAGAGAGACAGCTTGAATCAGCATGGTCTGTTCCAGGGCCAGTCCTTTATACAGCCATTTTATAAAATTAAATGTTTATGATACATAATAATTACACTTGTTTTCCAGTATTAGTATGTACGTTGTTTTCATCTGTTTTGTGGGGTTTTTTGTGTCTTGATCATTTTTTGCTTGCTTCTGCTCTACCTTTCCCTAATCCCCTCCCCTTTTCTATCTTCAGAAAGTCTAATTCCCTGTTTTTCATTGTCTCTCATTTATGTTTTGGTGGTTTTTTTTTGTTTTTGTTTTTTAAACAGGGTCTCACTGTAGGCCAGAGAAGCCTTGAGTTCACTATGTAGCCCAGGCTGAACTGACATTCATGGTGATCCTGCTGCTTCAGCCTCCAAGTGGTGAGATTGCAGGTATGCTCAACCACACCCAGGTTTTGGTTGTTATCTTTTTGTTAGTTACATTGGTTCAACCTAATTACATAGGGTTTAACTGTGCAGTTCAGGCTGACCATGAACTTTCAGTGATTCTACTGCTTCAGTCTCCCTACTGCTGGCATTACAGGATTGCACCACCATGCCCATCAGCTCTTATACACAGCCAGGACAGTGGGCAGCCTGACAGTATAGACGTGCCTGACAGGTGTCAGTGTGGATAGAGGCATAAATGACTACAAGGTAAGATTGGGGCCCAGGTCTGGACTAAGTCATTTGGAAATTATTCTCCTTTCTGTTTAAACTATAAGAAAATAAATGATAATATTTTTTATTAAGAACCATAATATTGATGTTTTAAACAAATAATAAAATGAATACTCATATACCTACCACTCAGCTCAGTAGCATACTTAATACTGCCATCTCCAACTTCTTTTTTTTTTTTTTTTTTTTTTGAGACAGGGTCTCACTGTGCAGTTCAGGCTGGCCTTGAGCTCACTTTTGTAGCCCAGGCTGGTCTTGAACTCGCACCGATCCTTCTGTCTCAGCCTCCTGAGTGCTGGGATTACAGGGGTGCGCCACCACGCCCAGCCCCATCTGCAACTTCTGTCTGAATGCTTGCTGGAATTTTTTGCTAGCTGTTTTCCTTCCTTGCTTACTTGTTTTGTGTTTCTCCCACTCAATTTTCAGGGGACAGAGAGTGTAGGGAGTATGGAATCAGGCAAGAGTGCCATGGGCTGCCTAACTGTGGCAAGGCTAAAAAGCTGGAGCAGTTCTGCCAGCCCCTGGAAGGGGAGGGGGAGAAGCTGGCCAGGCTTCCTGGCTGGCAGCAAGAGCTGGCCCAGAAGCTTGACCAGTTGGAAGAGATGTTCCAGAGCACCATTCAGCCTTCCTGTTGCAGTGAGTTGAGAGCACAGTCCAGAGTGCAGAGGCCTTTTATATTGAGTCACAGTATCAATTCTGCACAGATTCTCAATGTTGGTACAGTGCCAGATGTGGCCAGAGTGGTTTTAGCAGATCAGCCTTCTATTTTCACCCACATACTTTCTAGAGTGTTGATGGTGCCAGCCTTTTTTGTTTTGTTTTGTTCTAATTAATTAATTAATTAATTTTTATTTTTTTTTGTCTTTTTGAGACAGGGTCTCACTATGCAGTTGAGGCTGGCCTTGAGCTCACTTTTGTAGCCCAGGCTGGTCTTGAACTCTCACCAATCCTCCTGCCTCAGCCTCCCGAGTTCTGGGATTACAGGCGTGAGCCACCACACCCGGCTTTTTTTTTTAAATTAAAGAATTATTTATTTATTTTTTAATTTTTTTTCTTGTTTCAGAACCTTTGTTTATTCACTCATTTTTATGGCCGGCTCAGCCTGCCCCGACGGCAGGGCTGGCGCAGCATGTGGTGCCGGGGATCAAACCGCGGTCCCTGAAGCTGCCCAAGCTTTCCCAAGCAGGTGCTTTAGACCACTGAGCCATCCCGCCAGGCCCCTGTTCTGATTTATTTAGGCAGGCTCAGCCTGCCCTGGGAGTGGGGCTGGCGCAGGATGTGGTGCAGGGGATCGAACAGCAGTCCCTGCGGTGCCTAAGCTTTCCTTAAGCACGTGCTTTAGACAGCTGAACCATCTTGCTGGCCTGGTGCCAGCCTTTAAGTAATGTTTGCCACACTCCTTTTCTATAAAGGCCTTTGCTTTTATGGTGCTTCTTTGAATAAAAATTTCCCTTTCTATTGCTTGTGATTGCTGACTAGAGATTGCAGATGATATTGTGGGAACAGCTACAAGGCCTGGGAGAAAAAAATCAGGGTTATGGGAAGTCTCTGCAACAGTTTACCGTGATTTGCCCTCCTTTTCATCACCACCAGTCATTCATTCTCTGGTGGCCAAAAGGTTGGATTTGGAAATCTGTCATTCAGTAGTAGTTCAATACTATAGGTTTTTTTTTTTTTTTTCCCCTTACAGGGTATTACTATGTAGTTTATGCAGGCCTTGAACTCACCCCATCTTCTTGCCTCAGCCTCCCCGGTTCTAGGACTAGGCATGCATCATTGTACCTGGCCTAGATTTAAGCAGCTGTAGTATCCTAGGCACTATTCCAAATGAAAGAGAGACAGATGGACAGACGGACAGACAGACAGACACACACACACACACACACACACACACACACACCATGAATGAGAATTGGGTTATACCATTATACCCTTAAGAAGTTTACATTCTAGGTATGACTTTCATGCAAAAACACACAAGCATTACAAGCGCCAAATCCAGAATGTAGATTATTTTTCTGATGACCTAATGTAATACACACATGGTAAGAAAAAAATAACTTCAAACATATAATAAACATGTAGGGGCTGGGAAGATAGCTCAGGGGCACAAGTGCCTGCCTGGCAAGTGCAAGGTCCTGAGTTCGATCTCTGGTTCCTTAAAAAAAAATGTAGTGTAGAAAGTTTCCAAGTGATTGCCCTACACAATCTATTTTATTATTTTATTTTATTATTATTATTATTATTATTTTTTTTTCTTGTTTCAGAACTTTTGTTTATTTATTTATTTTTATGGCCAGCTCAGCCTGCCCTGCGGGCAGGGCTGGCCCAGCATATAGTGGCTGGGGGATCAAACCACAGTCCCTGCAGCTGCCTAAGCTTTCCTAAGCAGGTGCTTTAGACCACTGAGCCATCCTGCCGGGCCTTATTATTTTTATTATTATTATTATATATTTTTTCTTGTTTCAGGACTTTTGTTTATTTAGTTATTTTTATGGCCGGCTCAGCCTGCCCTGAGGGCAGGGCTGGCGCAGCATGTGGTGCCGGGATTGAACCGCAGTCCCTGCAGCCGCCTAAGATTTCCTAAGCAGGCACTTTAGACCACTGAGCCATCCTGCTGGGCCCTATTTTTATTATTATTATTATTACTATTATTAGTAGTATTTTTTTAGGGAAGGGTCTACAGGGTGTTCAGGGACTCACTACTAGATTGGACTTGTAGTGATCCCCCTGTTAACAGCCTCCCAAGAGCTGGGATTATAGGTGTGCACCACCACGCCCAGTCTCAAGATGTCTCAGCATGCTCCGGGCCTGATGGCACAGCAGGCCCAGGGATTGAACCTGCACAATCTATTATTCCTCAAGAGAACACAGTTGTGTATGGGAGGAGCTGGTATTTGAACTTGGCTCTAAAGTAAAATATGGGTGGTAGACTTCTGGGAAGATGGGAGGCATCCCAAGGATGTAGTGCTTTGCCCCTAAGGGAGTAGCTGTCTTCAGCTTTTTTGCACAGACTATGAACAACCTCTGTTGTAACATTTTGGTAACAGTGCTTGGCATGGTGGCGCATGCCTGTAATCCCAGCACTTGGGAGGCTCAGGCAGGAGGATTGGTGCAAGTTTGAGACCAGCCTGTGCTACAGAAGTGAGCTCAAGGCCAGCCTGAACTCCATAGCGAGACCCTGTCTCAAAAAGACAAAAATAAATAAAATACAAACAAATAAATAAACAAACAAACATTTTGGGAACAAGAAACCAAAATATCAACCAGGAGCTAACCATTGCAAAGTACCAGCTGTATACTTTGTGCTAGCAAGGGTCCTGGCACTTTGTAGATGTTGTTAATTGTCATATTTATAGCAGAGGTGTCCTTATCCTTATTGAAAGTAGGAACCCTGCCGGGCATGGTGGCTCATGCCTGTAATCCCAGCACTCGGGAGGCTGAGGCAGGAGGATTGGTGCTAGTTCGAGACCAGCCTGGGCTACAAAACTGAGCTCAAGGCCAGCCTCAACTGCATAGCAAGACCCTGTCTGAAAAAGACAAAATGAAAAAAAAAAAAAAAGGAACCCTGAGATTCAGATTATTGGGTCAGGGTCACATAGTTAGCAAGTGGTAGAGTTCAGCCGTGTACTAGTTGCAGATCCTAGAGAAATTATTTAACCTCTAGCTCAGTTTCCTTGTCATCTCTATACTTGGGTGGTAATAATACCTGCTTCATTAAAGGGTGTTTAAGCCTATGAATTAACACTAGGTAAGACAGTCATGGAGGGGCCTCTGGAGCACAAGTAAGCTACCCCTTTTGCCATCTTCTCTTGTTGCTCTCATTGATTCTATATGCTTTTCCTCGCACTTTACTCCCTTGTACAGTTCTTCCATCTTGTTTCTTTTTCTTTTCTTTTTGTGATATTGGGATTGAGCCCAGGGCCTTTTATTGAGCTTTGCTTGTTTTTTATTCCTTTTTTTTTTTTTTGAGACAGGCTGACCTCATGCTTGCAGTAGTCTTACTGTCTCAGCCTCCCCATATGCAGATTATGTGCATGAGCTGTTTATTTATAATTTTGAGACAGTGTCTTGAATTTGAAATCCTCCTGTCTCTGCCTTTCCAGTAGCTGGAATTAGGCATGCACAATAATACCCAGCTCTCCCTTTGCTTTCTTTCAGCCATTGTTTGTTTTGTCTCAGTGTCTCCATTCCTCTCTGCGTTCTCTTACTCCGTCATTACCGATCCTGTCTGTCCGGATGTCTTGCCTCACCTCTTTGCTGCTAGTTTCATTTAGCAGCCAGAATAGGCTGAAGCATAGTTCTTATTTCGCAGCCTGTGTTAAAAATAAACAACTAAATAAATATCAAACCTTATCTGATTCCTTGGTTGGAAGTTCAGGGTTTTCTAACACTGACCCCAATCAACTACCCTTTGAATCTGTTTTCCCATTGCTTTCATACCTCTTCTGCTTTGTCTCCCTTTGCACCTCGATCTGGTTGGGCTTCAAGATCCAGGTTAAAATCTCACTTTATTTTCTCAACTCTCCCCTGCTCTCAACTTCTTAGAATTTTTTTGGAAGTTAGTACATACTATTGAAATACTCCCAATTTTCTGTGGAATTACAATCTATCTCTTTGCAGATGCTCTATTAAATTTATCTTTGGATATTTCCCTCCACTGTCCTGTAGCAGTGCTTTGCACATAGTAGGTGCTCAGTGAATATTTGTGGTATAAGGGATTTCTCCCATAGCCTCCCGAAGGTCGCTTCGCAGTGGGTGGAAATGCTGTGGTTTTGTCTTCTTCAAAGAGTCAGACATCTTTTCTTTTGGCCCTGTAGGGGAGGCAGAGCTTTCAGACTGTGCCGATGGGTCCCAGTGCCTGGGTCTGTTAGGGGCTCCAGCCACTGCCTACTGAACTCAGTCCCGTGCCTTGGCCCCTCGGCCCCTCCCCACAAATCCTGGCGTAACGGGGGATTAGGTTCTCGCAGCTGGGGTTTTGGCGGCCATTCCACAGTCGACAATAGCGCGCAACCACCACAGACAGGACAGTGCAGGCCTGTGCTTCAGGGCCAGCGTCTGCCTGGCCTTCTTGTTTAGGTGGCCGAGGGGGAGGAGCTGGCATCCTGGCCTTGCCACGCAGAAGGTACAGGCTGGAGAGATTCCCGCTGGGAATGGGCTGGGGGGAGGCCATGTCCCCGGGCAGGCGGCGCCCGCGTAAGGAGCAGGCGCTTTGTGTGCGGGCGGGCGGGCGGCCCGAGCGCTTCAGACACGCCCGCCCGCTCAGGCAGGAAGCCGCCCAGCCCGGGCCTGCGCGGTGCTGGCTCCTCGGGCCCTGCTCGCGCTCTCAGGGCCTCTGCGCCCGATCTTCCGCCCTGCGCGGTTCGGGTGGCTGTGGTCCAAACCGCCCGTGGCTGGCCAGAGATGGACAGCTCTCCGCTGCTTCCTTAGGCCCTGGGTGGAAAAGCTTGAAGGGAGTGTCCCGCGAACTCAGGTTAGTCAGGCAGGCCCCGGGACGCGTTTTGTGTTTCTGCCCCAGTTCGGCTTGCTCTTGCAGCTGCTGTACTTCAGTGAATTTTTGCCAGCGCGCCCCTGCCTTCCCCCACCCTGCGCGCCCTCTCCTATTTGGGGACCAAGCTTCCAGCCCGCGCCCTCTGCACCCTCAACTGCGCGGGGTGTCCCCACCCCCACTGCTCATCCCTGCTCGGCCTGCGCTCTAGATCACGGAAGCTCGCTGTGCCTTTAAAGAAAGCAGACTCCTGGCTGTGACGCACTTCTGGCTGTCAGCCAGGAAGATCGCTCCTGCCAGGCTGAGAAGAAAACCAACAACTTTTCTTTTGTGTGTGGGGTTACTTTCCACTGCCTCCCCTTCTTTTCCTTTCAAGATTTAAATGCTAATGGCGGATTAAAACCTGTAGATACGTTTGGCTTTAGGAGTCTGGTAAGGTCCCCCCGCTCCGCACTGAGACTTTTCCTTCCTTGCTCTTTCTCTGGGTTTTTGTTCAAACATGGACAAGGGGGTGGGGTGGATTCTCCCCCCCTCACCTCCCTTTCCTGTGCCATCCTTAAAGGGGAGGGGAAGAAGAGGGAGAGCAAGTAAACAGAAACAGGCTCTGGGAGCAGAGCTTGCCAACATCCGGGAGTTGGCGCCTTTCAGGGCAGAGGACTGCTTTCTTTTCCCCTTGGGTAGATAGATGTCAGCATGTTTTTGTTCAGAAAGGGAAAGCGTGTGCGTCTGCCCTTGAGCTCTAGAAAAAGCTCAGGAAAGGGCTTCTGGTTCCCTTGTGAGTCCCAGGGTTTGATTGAAGTGGTGGTCGGAGAAAACGGATTCATTTTGTCAGCTAGTAGGGACCAGGGTGGGTGAACGCAGTGGCGCGATAGGTGCTGGTGCGTTGCTGGAGTGGGTCCCGGTGTGTGCCCTGCGCAATGTCTGACTGCAGGCCCCAGTCTGGCAACCTTCCTGCTCACAACCTAAAGATCTGAAGGCCACTGGAAATGGGGTGGATGGATATCCGCAGGCCGTTTTTGAAGAAATTGTGAAATCTTGGTTTTATGTGCACCCTCTCCCTTGTTCCAGGGCTTTGAGGTCGCGTCGCAGTGGGTGAAAATGCTTAGGGCTCCCAGCCAGACTCTACAGAAGGCCAAACCTTTCGAAGGGCAGTGGTCTGTGGGTTCTATGTGAAGAGGGTGAGCCATGAGCCCAACCTAGTCTCAGAAGGCCCAAGGGGTCCTCCAGCAAGCTGGTTTGCCCCGACCTCTAGAGTGTGGAGAAACTCTGGTCTTGGACCAGTCTACCCAGGCTCCTTGGGGGATGCAAAGGATGGTCTTTCCTTCCAGACTTCTCATAGAACTTGTAGTCCTGCAGCCATTTATCTTCTGTAAGCCAAGTGGTACACTGGAGGGAAGTTTTAGGTTTTTGTTTTGTTTGTAGGTTGTTTTTAGTATTTTTGAGATGAGTCTCACCATGCACCAGCTAGCTTTGAACTCACCACTTTGTAGCTCACTTGTAGTGATAGTCCTGTCTCAGCCTCAAGCGCTATTGAGTATAGGCATATACCTCCGTGTGTGTGTGTGTGTGTGTGTGTGTGTGTGTGTGTGTAATTTATTTTCTAACCAAGCCTTGATGTTTTGTCCAGATTGGCCTAGAATTACTCTCTGGTTCAAGTCATCCCCCCTGCCCCTGCCTCAGTAGCTGATACTAGTAGCACTACCCAATGCTGCCTATCTGTTTTGTTTTAATGACAAATTAGCCATAGCTTGGCCTTTGCTGGATCCCTCTGGGGTAACTGATGAAGTCTGGGCGGTTGCTTGCCCATCTCTCCTGATCTTTCCTTTATATAGTTGGAGGAAGAGCCCTAATGTTATAGTATTTACTCTTTGGACACAGGCCATTATTAGATGGGATAACCTTTTTTTTTTAAATTTTTAATTTTGTTATTATTTTTCTTGTTTCAGAACTTTTGTTTATTTATTTTTATGGTTGGGTCAGCCTGCCCTGAGGGCAGGGCTGGTGCAGCATGTGGTGCCAGGGATCGAACCACGGTCCCTGCAGCCACCTAAGCCTTCCTAAGCAGGTGCTTTAGAGCACTGAGCCATCCTGCCGGGCCAGGAGTAACATTTTTAGAAAGGGGTACAGGGCATGAAGTTGTATGTCTATAGTCTTGTGGCCTTTCATCATGCATGGTGCTAAATTTTCATTGAGCCTGGATATACAGATGGGACAGCCATTTTTTAGCTGAGTCTGTGGGCCTTGGAACCATCTAGTAAGGGGAGGGGGCTGAAGTCCCTGGAAGAATCCTTTGAGGTGGGGGCATGTGTAGTCCGGAAGTTCTGGGAGTAGGTAGCACTAAGTGGATGGGGGCTTAGCCATGGTAGAAGCTGAGATAGTACAGTTTGGCAGTTCTGTAGACCGAAGGTCATACTGGTGTTATTTATCCTCAGGTAAGGTAGTGTTCAGGCAGGCTGTAGGTGGCTAAGAGGTAGTGTCTAGGGAGCAGGCAGCCAGACTGGGGGCGGGGCATGGAGAGCAGTGCTGCTGCAGCGGAGACTCTAGCCTATCACTTGTCTTTCCTAAAACTGCAGCTTTTTTCAGAACAGACCCCAGAGCTCAGCAACCTGACCCGCTGGCTCTGGTCCTTGCCTCTGGGCAGGTGGTTTCCATTAGCTGCAACCCCAGTAGAAAACCAGGGCTTGGTTTTAACTCTTTAAGATCCAGAGGCAGGGCAGGGCAGGTGACTTCTTTCCTTGAGTGTTACTCTCCTTGCGCTGGTTCCCCCCACCCCCTTTTCTTGCAAACAGTCCTATAAATGTGGGAATTGCTCCTGATGTGGGAGAGATATAAGGAGGATATAGGACCTTAAGTTTATAAGGCAGCAGCTTCTTTTTGGAGCAGGGTAAAGAGGGTATGTTACCAGCTCTAGGAAGACTGTGTTGTGGATTCTGGGTGCATTCACCCCAAGAACCAGGTAGGTGGGGCCCCTGAAGATACCTTCAGGGTTGATTGGTTTACATTCTTGGAATTTCAGTTTTTTGTTTCTTGATTGGGCACTTGAGAAGGGGTGCTTGATTCAGTTGGAGTGGATTTTAGCAGATCATCCCATGAAATGATTCCAGGCTGCAATCCCAGGGATCTGTTTTTCCGTTACCATCACCCAATCTTCTGGGTGGGGCCTGCCTCAGATTTCAGGGGGAGGATGGTGCTCTGGCTGGGAGCCCCTGGGTTCCAAGCCAGTGCATACTTAAGGCTGCTTTCCTAGTAAAGCTCAGTAGAGCACTAGCTGACTTCAGTCATTGTCACCCAGAACGGCCATCAGTATCAGTGAATGGCAGTACTGTGCTGCTCATCTGGTGTCCTGTCTCTGAGGAAGTGGCCCTTTGTGGGCTCTGATGACAAAGTCCATAGGGAGTTCCTTGAGTTGAATGTTAGATGCCTTTTATTTCTGTGCCTAGGGAGTGTGAAAAAAGGCATTTGGCTTTGACATGAAATTTTCTTGAGTAATGGAACTAGTTTTAAACAGGCTCTCCTGGGAGGATAGAAAGGTGGCACATTCTGCCTCTCAGAAGAAGAGAAGAGCTTGGTTAAAACCTCAGGAATTTTTAGCAGCACAGCTACTGTCATATCTCTCAGAGGGGGGAAGAGCTACCTTTGTTTGCATTTTTTCCCCTCACCCTGGGCATGGTGGTATATGTATTCCTTGTAACTTGGGAGGCTGAGGCAGGAGGATCATAGTTTGGAACCGGGCATTGAGACCCTTCTCAGAATAAAAGTACTCCCTGGATTTTATCCCTAGTATAACAAAAGTGAAAGGCATTTTGGAGCGGGTAGTGGAGGGAACAAATCCAAGGAATCATGCATGCTAGGCAAGTAGTTGACCACCAAGCCACCCTCACCCCTCAAGGCCCCCACCCCTGCCTCAGATTTCTGATTGAAATGTTGGTTCTCATCCAAGGCCTACAAATTTGCTGTCAGCATTGAGGATTGGCAGCAGGGAGGATAAGACTATGGGAAGTGGTCTGGACTAGACTTCCCTTGTTACTTTATTTTTTAAGAAGTTTTTCTTTTTTATTTTATTTTCTTTTATTTTTCTTGTTTCAGAACTTTTGTTTGTTTATTTTTTATGGCCGGCTCAGCCTGCCCTGAGAGCGGGGCTGGCGCAGCATGTGGTGCCGGGGATCGAACCACGGTCCCTACAGCTGCCCAAGCTTTCCTAAGCAGGTGCTTTAGACCACTGAGCCATCCTGCCTTTAGACCACTGACCCGTCCTGCCGGGCTCGAACTTCCCTTGTTATTGGAGTTCCAGAGACGGTAAAAAAAAAAATGCACCAGTTGAGCATTTGGCAGTTGCCTCCTTTAACCAGCTTTAGGCTGGCCAGGCAGAAAAGTCTTTTTTGGTGCAATAGTTAAGATCATCTGCCTCCATCCTGGTCTGGCAGGCAGTACTCACAGATAGCCCCTCCTTGGGAAAATCATTCAAGACTGAGGAATATGTGGGCCCCTTAATTTAAAAAAAAAAATCTGGGGCTGGGGACATAGCTCAGTAGAGTAAGTGCTAGCATGGCAAGCACAAGGGTCTAAGTTCAATCCCCAGCTCCACAAAAAAAAAAAAAAAAATGAATAAAAATAAAAATAAAAAATAAATAAAAAAAATCTTTCATTTATGTATTTATGTATGTATTTGGTACAGGATCTCACTATACAGCTTGGATTCATAGTGAACCTCCTGTCTCAGCCTCCCTAGTTCTGGGAATATGGGCATGTGCCACCATGCCCAGTTGCGGTGGCCTGCACAAGTGCACCCAGGGTATCTGGGGTCTACTTAACGTGTGATATTAGGGATTGAACCTGGGTCCTTGCCCAGGTGCTTGCACATGTCAGGCACTTAGACCAAGCGCACTGTGTGAGAGAGCTATCTCCCTAGCCCCGTGTGGCCCCTTAGCTAGTCTGCCCTTCTGTGATCTCCTTTAACCCTTTCACCTGCTCCTGTCAGAGCTCAAGTGAATTGACTCATTTCTAAAATTGCAATGTTGGTAACAATAACAAGTAAAATCATTTCATTGTAGTTAGCATCTAATTATAATTAACATTTAACTATTTTCTTATGTTAATTGAAAAATATTTTTCCCCTCACTCTGCTGTAAGCTCCTCAGAGGCAGGGGCCACATATTTGTCTGATTTTTCCACATATCTTCCAACACAGAATGAATATATTAGGGACTAAAAAAATAACTTTGTGGTTGGTTGATAAACAGAGCACATTTAGACAGGAAGTAACAAGAGGTGGAGGAAAATGAGTTATCATAGTATATCTCTTTTCCCTACCTGACAGTGAGGACATTAAGGGAAAAATGGTGTCTTTATCTCCAGCATTTTGCATATAGCAGGCACTGAGTAAATGTTGGTTCCACATAACCTACGTTTTAGAAATGATACTGTGTGGGAAGTTTTACAGGTGATGTGGCTCTTAGCACTCCTGTTACTCTTTTTTCTGGAGTAGTGATAGACTGAGTACCTGCGGTTGTTGGTGCAGTGATAGCTATGGAGATTTGTGGAAATAACAGAGGATATTAGGTGTTAGGAAATATTTTACTCAAGTCTATAGTCCCATGGGTAGGTTGGAAGACAGATGGCATATTCCCAATGCAAAGGAAATTGAGGGTAAGAGTACTAGGACAAATATCTAATTATTCATGAAATGTCCCCCTGGAATCTCCTCCAGAATTAACCTTGGTGTCATCCAGAGATCTTGGTTTGGGTTTTACATTCAAAAGTTGGAGCAATTTCTCCAAGGATGTAGTAATTTTTTGCTTGTTTTGTTTTTGTTTTTGTTTTTTTGAGACAGGGTCTTATCAAGTAGCTCAAAGTGGCCTTGAACTTACTATGTGGACCAGGCAAGCCTTGAGCTCATGGCAGTCCTCCTGGCTCAGCCTCTGGAGTGCTGGGTTTATAGGCACATGCTGCCATGTCTGGCAAGGACTTGGTTATTACTTAGAATTTAGGTACTATTATAAAGAGCTAGAAATCAGTCTTTCTACTTGAAAGAAGTAACAGCCATACTCCAGGCACTGTGCCATGTGGTTTATCTCTTGTATCACAGTAACCCAGAGAAGTGTATATGAATCCCATTTGCAGATGAAGAAATTTATACTAAAAAAGGTTATATTAAAATCACTGGGGCGGAGGCTGAGGCAGGAGGATTGGTGTGAGTTCGAGATCAGCCTGGGCTACAAAAGTGAGCTGAAGGCCAGCCTCAAATGCATAGCGAGACCCTGTCTCAAAAAAGACAAAAAAAAAAAAAAAATCACTGGGGCTGGGGAGATAGCTCAGCAGTCTAAGTGCCTGCCTGGGAAGCACAGAGACCTAGGTTTGATCCCTGGTACTCCATGTTATGCCAGCCCAGTGCGGAGCCAGCCACCAGTACCTGGTGTGGTGGTGCACGCCTGTAATCCCAGTGCAGGGGAAGTTGAGATAGGAGAATCATTATGAGTTGGAGCTTTTTGAGACCCTATACCAAATAAACGATTAAAAGCACTGACTGTGATTACATGAAATCAGTGTTCAGACCCAGCTCTGTCCAAAAAAACATATTTGGATTATGTTTAAGAGTACCATGCCCTTAGAGAGCAGAGTTGAAGACCAACTTTGAAAGCTGGGTTTTTTTTTCTATTCTCTGAACAGAAATTTCATGGAGTCTTGTGGATGGTGAATGTGTGTCATTATTGACTTGGTATGATTTATGGTAATTTTCATGTGTGTTTTGAACTCTTTTCATATTTTAATGTTGCCTTGGTAGGTTAAGTAGAGGGAAGGAATGGTTTATTTAAGTATTCAGAAACAGTAAATGGAACCATTTTCCCTCTACTCCTTGGTCCCAGATATCTCTTACAATTACCTGCTCTTTTTCCTCCCTTGGGCTCTAGGTGCGTTGGGGTGACTAACTGGTTTCACCAAGATGGCGCTCCACGCTACCCGGGCAGCTGCACTCCTCTCTTGGGTGAGTAGCTTCCTTCTCTGCCATACATAGCCAGGAAGCTAGAGAGGGGCAGGAGAAGAATTGTGAGAGCCAGTGCTATGTGAAGTATCAGTTGTAGCCTAAGTGAACACACCTTTGTAACTTTTATTTCCATATGATGGAAGTGTCTTCTTAGTATGTCTCTGCTTCTGTCACTTAGCAGAGAAATCTATGCCTCTACTTCTGTAGCTCAGCAGAGGCTTTTTGAGGTGTATACTGTATTCCCTTTGATCGTGGAAAGGGGGTCCACAGGACAGTGTGGAAGTCCATCGTCATCTGTACTCTGCATGTCTGACTAAAGGTTGGCTGTGAACCTCAGTTTTCAATGTTGCTAGGGACTTTGGTCTTCGATGGCCTTTAATCTTAGGATGAGATTCTCATTTTTTACAGTGTTTCTTTGTACTTCAAGCACCTTCCTTGATTACTTCACCAAAACTTTTCCTGAGTTTCTTACATATTTGAGACAGTGGCCAGTGAGAAAATTATAGTGAGCATTACACATTTAAGGCTACAAACAGAGGAAGCCATGGAATGAATCATGAACATTGGTCTTAAGATCAGCCAACCTGGTTAGAATCATAGCTGTGGCCCCTGTGTGGCCCAGGCAAGTTAGCTTCTCAGCATCTCACTCTTTTTTTTTTTTGGTAGCATCTCATTTTTATTTTTATTTTTGTCTTTTTGAGACAGGGTCTCGTTATGCAGTTGAGGCTGGCCCAAGCTCACTTTTGTAGCCCAGGCTGGTCTCAAACTCGCATCAATCCTCCTGCCTCAGCCTCCCAAGTGCTGGGATTACAGGCGTGCGCCACCACGCCCTGCTAGCATCTCATTTTTGAACAGGGGAAATAAATAGATGAGGCAGTAATACTACATGTGATTATGAGGATAATGAGGTAATGCATGTAAGAAACATTTTGTGTGCATATACATACATAAAACCATTTAGTAGGACCTATATAGCACCTGTAATGGAAGAACTGTGGGAGGTGCCAGGAGAGCCATAAGTTTGAGCTTAACTTGGGCACCTTAGCCACTTAGCAAGGCCCTCTCCCCAAATAAGTTTTAAAACATTTTTCTAAAATAATTACAAGTTTTTTAAAGGTGTGGTGATATATCTTGGTGTGAGGGCCCTGCCTTTAAGCCCCAGTAGCTCAAAACAAGAGCATTTAGGGTAATATCTTAATAATACTTTCTTGTTGTTTTGTTTTTGTATATTTTGGTGGCATTGGCCCTGTGCACTGAACTGCATCCTTGGCCCTCTTTATTATTTATTTTTTTTTTAAATTTTGAGACAATCTTGAATTGCCCAAGCTGTCAAACTTACCATCTTCTGCCTCAGCTTCTCACAGTGCTGAGGTTGTAGGCATTTGCCAGCATATCTAGCTTCAATAATAGTTTTTCATACTGAGCATGTTGCCTGGCCATGCTATTTGACATAGGATATAGTCACTGAGTGCTAATCAGGGTCAATTGAAGAACCAATTTTTTTTTTTTTTTTCTTTTTTGGTAGTGCTTGGGATCAACAACCTTTTTTAAATTAGAAAATATTTTAGCCCTTTCTGTAAACATTCTGAAGTGACCTGTGAAAATGGCATGCTACTCTCCTGAGCCAAAATACCTACAAAAAGGTAAAGAGAGCTGGGGGGGAGTGTAGCTCAGTGGCACAAGCGCCTGCCTGGCAAGTGCAAGGTCTCTCGGTGAGAGAGGGAGAGACAGAACAGCAGATAAGACAGAAGGCTAGTTTTAGGCCAAGTTGTGGTGGCATGGAACAGGTCTGTAATCCCAGCATTCTGGAAGGCTGAGGCTGGAGGATCACAAGTTCAAACCAGCTTGGGTAACACTTAGTGAGACCCTGTCTCAAAATTTAAAAAAACAAGGGGTTGGGGGATTTGGGATGCAGGTCAGTGTAAAAGGCCTGGGTTTAATCCACAGTAGTGGAAAATGAGGGGAAAAAAAGAAATTTTATTTAACATTAAATACATACTTTTATCAAAAGTTGTAATGTACTATGTTACATTTATTTTAATTTTTTAGTTTAAACAAGCTGTGAGGCTAAAGTGAAACTATGAGCATTGTATAAAAATTGACTTCCGAGCTGGGCTTGATGGCACATGCCTGTAAGCCCAGCACTGAGAGGCCAGCCTAGGCTCTGTATGAGTTCAAAGTGAGCCTAAACTACAAGGCAAGATGCTATCTGAAGAAGAAAAAAAAAAAAAGCTTTCTGTTACATTATTAGTGAGAATAATGTAGAATTATATATATATTACTAATATATAATTATAGTTTTAAAAAATCACCTAGGGATAAAAGACTGAAAAAATTTCATCAAAAGCTTGAGTTACAGGTCAGTAGTAAAACAGTAGGCCCCATGTTCAGTCCTCAGCCCTGGAAAAGAAATTATTAAAATGCTAATAACATTGAATACATAAAATAGCATAAGTGGGAAGAGATGGTGATTTTTTTTTTTTTTCTTTGTTTTGTTTTAGAGGATAGCTTAAAAATTATTTTGTAAACGGTATGGGCTGGTCCTTTTAAGTAGCGAACATAGGGATTTCCTATATTTGACAAGGGAGAAAATATGCACAAAACAATAGGGATGTTGACAAAAGCTTCTGGGAGGTTAGTAAAGGAGATAGGCCTAAAATTTGGGTCTGTGGGCACCTGGCTATGGCTTTTTGTTTGATCCCTTGGTTGGGTTTTATTTTTGTTTTGGAAGGCAGCTATGCTCACCACTATACCACCAACGCAGACTTAGTTTTGTTTTGGGATGAGATCCTGCTGGGTTGCCCAGGCTGCCCTTCAACTCCTGAGTTCAATCCAGCCTCCTTCCTGTAGGCTGCCACACTAGGCTGTAACCCGTATGATTTTTTTTTTTTTTTCATCTTTTTCAGATAGGGTCTTGATGTTCAGTTCAGGCTGGCCTTGAGCTCACTTTGGTAGCCCAGGCTGGTCTCGAACTCACACCAATCCTCCTGCCTCAGCCTCCCAAGTGCTGGGATTACAGGTGTGAGCCACCATGCCCAGCTACCCATATGATTTTTGCTTGTTTTGTTGCTTTGAGGGGCCACCCAAATAGCTCAGCAGATTAAAGCACCTGCAAGTAGGTGCAGGGGCTGGGGGTCTGATCTGCAGGCCTGCCAGGCTGGCCCTGCCCTTGGGGCATGCTGCCTCAGCTTTGAGACAGGGTCTTGTGTGATTCAGGTTGGCTATGAACTCACTATGTGCTGAGGGTACCCCTACACTTGTGGTAATCCTCTTGCCTCAGCCTCTGAGTGCTAGGACTATAAGCGTAGTGCTAAGTTTCTCTCTTTTTTTTTTTTTTTTGTCTTTTTGAGACAGGGTTCGCTATGTGGTTGAGGCTGGCTTTGAGCTCACTTTTGTAGCCCAGGCTGGTCTTGAACTCGCACTGATCCTCCTGCCTCAGCCTCCCGAGGGCTGGGATTACAGGTGTGAGCCACCACTCCCGGCTCAAGTTTCTCTTTAAGAACACATTTATGAGCAGTAGAATCTGTTTGTTTGAATAGCCAACTTTGCTTAAGCAGGGAAGCCATTTTCCCCACTTAGGGATATATATGTATTTAATTAACTTAATTAACAAACCCTTTCTTGCTGTGATAATACAGCAGTATGAGATGAAATATTTGTACAACTATGTATCTTAGACTCTGAACAACTACTATGGAGACAATATGCATTGTATCAGTTATTGTGGCTGTCCTACTAAAGTGTTTTGAAACTGTCTCAATGTTATTTCTTATTAAAAGTAGAAAAAAAAGATAATATAGAAGTGACCTTTAGCCTAGGCTCCCTCTGAATTCATTTCTCGGGAATTCATTCCTGTTTTTAAATATTCCAGTAGATGGGAGCGTTAAGCTTTTTAAAAATTTATAGTTAAGAAAGAAAAAAATAGCTAGGTGTGGTGGCACATGCCTGTGATCTCAGGTCTTGGAGCATGAGGATGGTCGCTGCAAGTTCAAGGCCAGCGTGAACTGCATAGTGAGACCCTGTCTTGAGAAACAGAAAGAAAGAGAAAACAAACAAAAAATTATTCTAATAAAGGATACATTGCTGGCCGGGTGTGGTGGCGCACGCCTGTAATCCCAGCACTCGGGAGGCCAAGGCAGGAGGATTGGTGCAAGTTCGAGACCAGCCTGGGCTACAAAAGTGAGCTCAGGACCAGCCTCAACTGCATAGCGAGACCCTGTCTAAAAAAGACAAACAAACAAACAAATAAATAAATAAAGGATACATTGCTATTAATTCCTCTCAGAAGTATGTCCCCTTGCTTCAAACAACTTATCTTCCCCTTTTTTTGTTGGCACTGGGTACCGAACCATAGACCATTACACTGAGCTGTATCCCTCACCCTTTTTATTTATTTATTTATTTTTTTGTCTTTTTGAGACAGGGTCTCGCTATGCAGTTGAGGCTAGTCCTGAGCTCACTTTTGTAGCCCAGGCTGGGCTCGAACTCGCACCAATCCTCCTGCCTCAGCCTCCCAAGTGCTAGGATTACAGGCGTGCGCCACCACGCCCGGCACCCTTTTTATTTTGAAACAAAATCTCACTAAGTCAAATATGTTGTTGCCAGGCTGGGCTTAAACTTGTAGTTCTCCTGCCTCAGCCTCCTGGGGAGCCAGGGTTATAACATGTGCCACTATACCTGGCTGTTCCACTTTCCAAAGCAGTTCTTTAGTGTCTCTACAACATGTGAATGCACTCTACCACCAGAGTACTGTCCCATGGAAAGGCAGGCACCTAAAGATACTATAGTGTCGGGGCTGGGGAGATAGCTCCGAGGCACAAGTGCCTGCTGGGCAAGTGCAAGGTTGTGAGTTCGAACCCTGGTCCCACAAAAAAAAAAAAAAAAAAAAAAAAGATACTATAGTGTATCCTCATCCACCCTGTTCACAGGATCCAGATCTGGTACTGCTCAATACATGGCTCCTCCCCATAGCCAAATGACCATAAACAGTAAGCCCTTGGATCGTTCCAAACAGCAAGGCAGCCATGGCAGTGCAACTGAAAACACTCTTACATGACTTCCAGAACTGCTTTAGAAGTGACAGGAAGAGTGGGTGAGCATCGGAGCAAGGAATGTTTTGAGGGGACTTTGTGGCTATTGGCCACTTGTCTTTTATTGTATTATATATAGATTTGTTTAAACACACCACAGTTTTTAGTCACACCTCTGTGTTTGTTGAATAACCTGTATACCATCCGTTTGCATGTGGTCCCCAGGGAGTTTCTTGTGTAGAGACTGACTTAGATAGATATCTACTTGAAGTAAAGAAAGGGGTTAACTCAGAGTTGAGAAGTTTGTTTTTAGGGTTCTCAGGTCCTCTTATCTTTTTTCTTTTTATTTTATTTTATTAAATTTTTTTTTTTTTTTCTTGTTTCAGAACTTTTTATTTTTTTCTATTTATTTTTATGGCCAGCTCAACCTGCCCTGAGGGCAGGGCTGGTGCAGCATGTGGTGCCGGGGATCGAACTGTGGTCCCTGCAGCCGCCCAAGCTTTCCTAAGTAGGCGCTTTTAGACCACTGAGCCATCCTGCCGGGCCCCTTTCTTTTTTTTTTAAAGAATTTTGCTCTGCCAGTTTTTTCCCCACCTCCCTTCAAAATTTTTTGACTGGAAAGCATTTTTCAAATGTATTAATAAGGCTCTTAGATCTGTGTTTGGGGTGTCTAGCCATTAAGTTTTGAATAGATGTCACAAAATTAAAGAGCTATGAAGAGCTATGAAATAAAAATTCAAGACAGTTATAATATGAACATTTAAAAGACAATTTATTAGCTGGGCGTGGTGGCTCACGCCTGTAATCCCAGCACTCGGGAGGCTGAGGCAGGAGGATCGGTGCGAGTTCGAGACCAGCCTGGGCTACAAAAGTGAACTCAAGGCCAGCCTCAACTGCATAGCAAGACCCTGTCTCAAAAGGACAAAATAAATAAATAAATAAATAAATAAATAAATAAATAAATAACTATTTACATGCAAGGCATATAGTGAGTTACAGTATAAACATTTAAGAGCTACAGGCGGCCATGATGTAAATGCTACTTTTTCTCTCCTCAGTCCTTCTCCCATCCTCTCTCTAGAGAACAGGGGTAGCAGTTTCTTGTGGAGTTTTCCGATCCATTTTACACTGTTATATAACCAAGCCCCAGGCGCTGAGGCATCTAGGAGAGTAGAGGCTCCAGTAAGTTGATGTTTAGCAGCATTTACGTGGCTGTGACAGGTACATTCTGTGGATGAGTGAGGGCAGCAGTGTTTTCTGTTGAGATTGAAAGTCCCGGCGCCGGCGGGATGGCTCAGTGGTCTAAAGCGCCTGCTTGGGAAAGCTTGGGCGGCTTCAGGGACCGTGGTTCGATCCCCGGCACCACGTGCTCTGCCGGGCCTGCCCTCGGGGCGGGCTGAGCTGGCCATAAAAATGAGTGAATAAACAAACAAAGGCTCTGAAACAAGGGGAAAAAAATCCTTAAAAAAAACAAACAAAAAAAGAAAGTCCCAGAATAACTGGGTGTGGTGACACATGCCTGTAATCTCAGAGGAGGGTGAGGCAGGAAGATCAGAAATTCAAGCCTAGCATGGGCAATTTAATAACTTAGAGGAATGGTCTCCAACTGCAAGAAAATGAGGGCTAGGGATGTAGCTCAGTATGACTGTCATGGGTTCAATCCCCAATGCCGAAAATAGATAAGGATGAAACCCTGGACTCATTTTTGGTAAGTGGAGAGTTGCACCCATCGGGGAAGAAGAGCAGACCATATGCTGTGGCCTTAAGACCTCATTGGGCTTTTCCTTGTGGCTCTTCCAGGTGAACAGTCTGCATGTGGCTGACCCTGTGGAGGCCGTGCTGCAGCTGCAGGACTGCAGTGTCTTCATCAAGATCATTAATAGCATGTGAGTATGCTGCCCCTCATGGCCACCCTGTGGAAGCTTCTTGGGAAGGTATCCTGTGTCTCCTGGCCTCCTGGGTGTGGTTGGGATGTTGGAAACCTGGGCGGGCCCAAAAGCAAGCACATGTTGACTGACCTCATCTGGCAGTTACTGGTTTTCTTGGCAGGGTAGAGTTCCGTCCTGTCCCATCCGAAGGCTGCCTCACTCTTGACAGCTGCCTCACTTTGGTGCCTCATGTTCTCCAGTGCCCCCACCCTCCAACCTCTTGTCACCACAGGAGTCTTTTTTTTTTTTTTCTGAGACAGGGTCTCACTATGCAGACTGGTCTTGAGCTCACTTTTGTAGCCCAGGCTGGTCTCGAACTTGCATCAATCCTCCTGCCTCAGCCTCCCAAGTGCTGGGATTACAGCGTCTGCCACCACGCCTGGCTCCACCACAGGAATCTTCTGCTATCTCTTTTCTCAACTCATTTCTGGTCTGTCTCCTAAGCCCTATCTGTGCAACCTCTAGGACCTGGAGTAAGGAAGGGGAAGCTCACAAGTGTAGTCAAGCTTCCTAAGTGTCTAGGCTTTTTACCTCCCCTTTAACGTGTTTTGTGAGGTTGATGAGAGTTTTATAAGCCTGCTGTTGTCTTGCAGCCAGGATTCTAGTTTGGCCTCTTAGTTGGTTTCTGTGTGTTCAACACACATTCCCTTTGCGTGTAGCTAATCTGGAAATTGGCAATCAGTTGCCTCCTTGTATCACACCTCTCTGGGTCAAAGCAAAGATAAATCAAACCAGAAATAACTATTATTTTATGTAGTTCAGATTTCAGGAATGAAAAAGGCAAAGCTGACTTTCTTTGTCTCTTTGTCCTATGTCCAGTCATAAAACAACAAATTAAGGGACTAATAATAGAGTCCTTCTTTTTCTTCTTCCTCTTCTCCTTTTTTCTCCCCTTCCTCTTCTTCTTCCTCTTCCCCCTCTTCCTCCTCTTCTTTTTCACTTTTCTTTCCTTTTTAAAAAAAATTTTTTTTGGTAAGGCATGGTAGATCCTGAGCCTTATGGCAAAGTAGACCTAAGGTGTCAAAGGTGTGTGCCATCCCTGGCAGTTAGAAACAGTGGTAAGTGGGGATTCGTATCTCTCTGAAGCCTTTGATCACCCATTCCTGGGAGCAACTTGGTGGTGGTAAGAAGATACTAAAACTGGATATATCAAAGGGAACGAGTGCCTCTCTTTCATGTCCCCAGCTGGCTTAGAACATTGATTAGGTTTTTGTTTCAGAACTTTTGTTTGTTTATTTTTATTTTTATGGCTGGCTCAGCCTGCCCTGAGGGCAGGGCTGGTGCAGCATGTGGTGCCAGGGATCGAACTGCGGTCCCTGCAGCCACCTGCAGGCGCTTTAGACCACTGAGCCATCCTGCCGGGCCCTGATTAGGTTTTAATAAGATTTTGGGTTAGCAGGTAATGATGGTGTTGGCAGTCTCTTTATAGAATTAATTTTTAAAATTTTTGTCTTTTCAAGGTAGTCTCACTAGATACAGTTCAGGCTGATCTTGAACTCACTTTGTGTCCCATGCTGGCCTTGAATTCATACCAACCTCCTCCTTCAAATTCTCCAGTGCTGGGATCACAGGGGTGTGCCACCACACCTGTTTTTTTTAGTACATGTTTATAGTGCACAATGATTATATCATTCATCATGCATAGTTGGTACATGTCCATAATACATGTCTTTTTATATCCACTACCACATTTGACTTCTTCTATCAGCAAAGACCAGCAGGACTCAGTTGCTTGGGAGAGATAAGCCCACCATTTGTATGTAGTTAGGCTCACCTCAGATTTACTATATCTCAGCAGTCCTGCCTCAGCTTCTAAGTGCTAAGGTTGCCCATACCACCTGCTCATATCTTTTGAAATGTGTGGTGATAACAGGGTGTCTTCTAGGGCTTTAAAAAATGTTGTATGGCAGTGACCAGCAGCAAGCCTTAGTGCTCCTGCAGTACCACTGTTCTTACTTTCATTTTGTTCCAGACACTGCCTGTCCCAGTTGTGCAGGTAGGGCATCTCAGCGTCACCTTGGATTTCTTCCTCCATGGTACTGATTTCTAATAGATCACTGTCCTTCCCACCTGTCCTGAGAAGACTTCTGTCTCGTTCTGACACCAGGCCTACACGGCCTCATTCTTCTCTGGTCTGTCCTCATTCCCATCCATTCCTGTGGACTTGATCTTGAGAGTCTCTCTCAAACTCTGCTTTCCTTGTGACACTTCATTGACTCTTCAAACCTCAGTTATTCTTCATTAATGGTACAATTAAATCTAACATCTTTAGCCTGGTGTTCAAGATCTTTTATCTCAGGTTTGTTTCTCACATCAGTCTTGCTTTCTGCTTATCTCTTTCTACTCATTGCTACCTCATTCCATTATTTTGATCATATAGAAATTCTTAAATCCTGACTTAAGGACTGCATCATTGTGATGCTGCTTAAATGTTCTCCTTGTTGCCAATGAGCTGATAATTGGATCTAAGCCCAGTTAGCTTAAGGCTTTTCTTTTTCTTTTTTTGCAAGGTACTTCATACATGGGGATGTGTACCACCTTCACATCAGTAATTTGCTAAAACCCTGATGAGGTTGTAGATCCTAGTGCCTATCAATTATCAGTGGCTGGTGAAACCATTAGTTTGGCAGTATCTAGCTCATTGTTCAGGCCTTTTGAGACAGTGTCAGTATGCAGTTCTGGCTGGCCTTGAACTCCAAGGGATCCTTCTGCCTCACGCTCCTCATTACAAGGTTTACAAGCATGTGCCACTATACCAAGCTATTAAATTTTAATATCTCTAAAAGAGAAGCAGTGGATGGGCCGGGCGTGGTGGCGCACGCCTGTAATCCCAGCACTCGGGAGGCTGAGGCAGGAGGATCCGTGTGAGTTCGAGACCAGCCTGGGCTACAAAAGTGAGCTCAAGACCAGCCTCAACTGCATAGTGAGATCCTGTCTCAAAAAGACAAAAAAAAAAAAAGAGAAGCAGTGGGTATGGTAACACATAACTATTATCCCAGCATTCAGGTTGAGGCAGGAGGATTCCTGCATTCAAGCCCATGTGGACTACATAGCCAGACCCTGTTTCAGAAAACAAAATTAAACTAAAAGTGAAACAACCAAGTATAACAATAATACCTAAGGGCAATAGCTTTTTAAACTTAAGAATATAGAAAAAGCTTTTGCTTTTGAAAGGATAAATGTTTCTTGGCCTAAAGACAAGAAAAAATGAATGTGTGTTCTTCTTGAGCCACTTTAGGTTAGTAAGCTGGTGGAACATTTTATAGGAAAAGACAACTGCCTATTTTCCCAGTTGTCTTCTAGTGTGCTTCCTCAGTCTTAGACTGGGGGAGACACTTGAAAGTAGGAGCCTGGTCTACATAGAAACTCAAACCTAGTCTGCACTACATAGCAGTATCCTGTCTCAAAAAAACCAACCAAACAAACAAACAAAAAAACAGAAGAAAAGTTCACTGGCTTAACCAAATTTTTTTTCATTCTCTGACATGAAAATTTGCTGATGGAGTATAGTGAGGCGAACAGTCTACAGTCCCACCTGTGGGTAGGAAGGGAAGGCTTTGTGCAGGACTTAGCAGTTCATGCCTCAAGAGTCTGGCTTCACTTGGAAGCTTTTGTGGGCCTCTAGATGGGGTGCAGAGTAAAGGGGAAATTCATCACTGGCTTAGATGCTCCTTGGGCCTGACAGGATGCCTGTGCTACAGGAGAGTTCTGGAAAGGACCTTCAGACTTAAGGGCTCAGGTTCTGAGAAGCCAAGGTCCCTTTATTCATTATCTCCAGCTGCAGCTCTACTAGAGAAGCCTGCTTTCTAACTTGAAGTGTAACTACTCTATCAATGGAGCCTTATTCACCTCTGAAAATGAACTGTAGCTAGAGTCCACTGGGGTGGGCCCAGGCTGTGTGAGCGCGCCCCCTGCCGCCTCTCTCTCCAATTACATAAGAGGAGGTCACCAATCAAGAATGAGTGCTCCTTGGCTCCGCCTCTAGGAGCATTTAGCCATCTGTCTTTAGCCTAGTGTGTGAACCCTTTTACCTCAGAGCCTTTTTCCCTCCCATTCTTTCAGTTCTCGGCCCTGCTTTCTCATCCCATGGCTTCTCTGCCCTAACCATGTTTTTCAGGCTTCCTGACTTTCAAGCTGAACCCTTCTAAGCTATTTAATCTAGCTTCCCATTCATCTGTGCCGCCCATCTCCTCTTGTCCCCTTGTCCCAGAGATTTTTTATATTTGCAAACGGGCTGGCCAACTGCCATCTTTTCCAGAAGTACTCTGCCTCATGACTCCACCACAGCTCCAGCTGAACATGTGGTTGGCTGGCGTGTTATCTCCCAGTTCTTTCCTAGTTATCTGTAAATTTTGAGTGCTAAAGAGAAGGGAAGTAACATATCATCAAGGAGGCAGAGATCACTGCATACTCAGTCCTAATACCTGTTCTTTTTCTAGCCACAGCACGGAAGAGGGGCAGCAAGTCTTGCAGCAGCCAGTGCCAGAGAGATTGGACTTTGTGTGTGGTTTCCTGCACAGTAAGCATTTTTCTTAACTAGCACCTGGATGTTGGGAGAAAGGTTCAGAGCTTCCTACTCTGGCACAGAAACACAGATAGCTGGTTAGCCTCCCAGGTCTTATACTAGCTGGTATAGATTGTGTCCCTTCAGTGCTTGAGCTCCCCTCAGATCCATGTAAAGCAGAGGAGTTACTACTTGGTGCCCCTCTCCACAGCTTCCTGTTTCCCTTAGTTTGAGGAGCCAGAGAAAGATCCATGCTACCCTATCTCCCAAGAAAAAGTGCTCTCCAGATAATTGCTTAGGTCCTTGATATAGGAGCAGAGGCAGTTTTGGTGAGATCCTGACCCCACTCACCACTGTCTCTTTCTACACAAAGGCTCTGTGTGGTTTCGAGGTAAGAAGAAATTCCTGTTCAGGTTGATGGAGGATTAAGAATACATTGGAGCTTCTAGCACAGTGCATGTCAGTTCCCCTTGTCCGGTCCAGCCTTGGACTGCAGCATGACCATACTTGACATAGGCAGCTGTCTGCCATCTCCATCTCAACAGAATATAGGGAAGGTCAGGATCCAGTTAGACAGAACAGGTAGTAATTGAGCCTCACCTGTGGCAACATAAGATCCAGGGATCTCCATTTACTCTGGTCTGACGTGGCTATCAATGTCTGCACCCTTAGTTGGCATAGGATTCTAGAGCAGTGGTGGTGAACCTATGATGTGTATTGTTTTTCTTTTTTTTTTTTTTTTTTTTTTTTTTTTTTTTTTTTTTTTTTTTTTTTTTTTTTTTTTTTTTTTTTTTTTTTTTTTTTTTTTTTTTTTTTTTTTTTTTTTTTTTTGTCTTTTTGAGACAGGGTCTCAGTGTGCAGTTCAGGCTGGCCTTGAGCTCACTTTTGTAGCCCAGGCTGGTCTCGAACTCGCACTGATCCTCCTGCCTCAGCCTGCCGAGTGCTGGGATTACACGCGTGCGCCACCACGCCTGGCTTGTGTATTGTTTTTCATTTTATTTTATTAATTTATTTTGAGACAAGGTCTTGTTATGCAGTTCAGGTTGGCCTTGTGTTCACTTTTGTAGCCCACTCACAGTGATCCTCCTGTCTCAATCCCAAGTGCTGGGATTATAGGTGTGCACTACCATGCCTAGTTCTGTGTTGTTTTTCTTTTAAGACAAAAGTTGTTAATGTATGGAGTTGTTTTTACTAAACTAAAACCTCAGTATTCAGGTTTAACTGGAGCGTTGGCACTTTGCAAAAAAAATTATGTGAGTTTGGGTTCCTGTTTTGGGCACTAGTCTCTGAAAGGTTCACAATCACTGGTCTAGAGTGACCCCTGGATTCTTTCAGTGGTGTTAAGTGGGAATTGGTGAGTAGACAGGTGATAGGGGCCAGACTCAGAGCTGAAGTGGCTGGGAAATGGTGCAGGAGCAAGGAACACTGTCCTCCCGTCATCTCAGACTAGAGGACTGCTTCTCAGACTCCCATGTTGTAATGGTCTCAAATGAGTCCTAGGGACTTCACCCTATTTTCTTTTTTTTTTTTTAAAGAATTTTTATTTTATTTATTTTTTTCTTGTTTCAGAACCTTTGTTTGTTTATTCACTCATTTTTATGGTTGGCTCAGCCAGCCCCAAGGACAGGGCTGGCGCAGCATGTGGTGCCGGGGATCGAACCATGGTCCCTGCAGCCGCCTAAGCTTTCCCAAGCAGGGCCTTTAGACCACTGAGCCATCCTGCCAGGCCCCCCTATTTTCTTTCTTTTTTTCTTTTTTCCTTTTTGGCTGGCTTAGTCCTCCCTTGAGTGTGGAGCTGGCGTGGTATGTGGGGCGGGGATTGAACTGCGGTCCCCTGTGCTTGTCTAAGCAGGCGCTTTACACTGCTGAGCTATCTCGTCAGCCCCTTCACCCTATTTTCTACATTGTTGTCATTGCAGAAAATCGAAAACGCCCCTCTTCCACAGAATGCCTCGTGTCTGTGCAGAAGGTGATGGAGGGGTCAGAGCTGGAACTGGCCAAGGTACCTATGGAATACGATACTTGGGGGCTGAGTTGACCCAAGGGAGCATGGTGGGTGCATTATTTCTGGAACTCTTAAAAATCAGAGCAGTATCAGATAGTCACCCCTCTGAGTCAGAACCTAGGGATCCTAGGGGACCATGATCTCCTGACAAAGAAGTTTTCTAGGGCCGGGGATATAGCTCAGTGGCATAAGCACCTGCCTGGCAAGTGCAAGCTCCTGGGTTTGGTCCCCAGTACTAAATATAAGTGAGTAAGTAAGTAAGTAAATAAATAAAGGGCTATTTCTACAAATTAAAAAAGTTTCCTAGATCAGCACCATGAACTGCAGTGGAAACCTGGTAGGAATCAGGGCTTATCATGTGATCTTTTTTTTTTTTTTTTTTTTTTTTTTTTTTTTTTTTTTTTTTTTTTTTTTTTTTTTTTTTTTTTTTTTTTTTTTTTTTTTTTTTTTTTTTTTTTTTTTTTTTGGTAGCTCTGTTTACTTTTCTTCCTTTGCCTCTGGGGTGCTGACTGCTATATTCTAGGGTTTAGCCTTACAGGCATTTCATCAACTCACTTTTTGCAATGTGCATTGACTCCTCAGTAAAATACAACAAAGTTTATGCTGGGGCTGTTATGGATGGTGGCCTGGGACTGCTCATTCTAGGAGTTTTGGAAGTCTTTGAAATAGCTCAGAGTTCTCTTGAGTCAAAACATTGGAAAGAGACACCTTGCTGAGTGACTGCTTCTTATTTGACTTCTAGGTAATCATGCTGCTCTTATACCACTCTTCTATGAGCTCCCAGAACCTTCGGGATTGGGAACAATTTGAATATAGGATTCAGGTAAGCTCCACTTTGCTCCTGGACACAGCCTAGGTGTTCCTACCCCCTTTTCCTTTTCTTTAAATAGTACATATTCCCTGAGAAGCTTTGGTTGCAGTAATGACAGTCGTTTGTTATAGAAACCCCCCCCCCCCCAAATATTGAGAAGTACAAAGAAGAAAATAACACTTGCCAGTAACCTCCTTCTCAGATAACTGCTCAGCTTAAAGGATAGATTTCCAAAACCTTTCATATGCACACATATTTAATGTGTTTCTAGATAACACATAGAAATTCTGTCCCTATATATCTATGTCTATGTGTCCCTGTTTGTGTGTTTTTCCTTTACTTCATTTATCTCTTTCCTCCAATCAAGTCATCTGAACAAGGCCACTATGGTTAGGTGTAAAAGCTTTCTGTCTGTGTCCCTTCCCTGAAGACAGGAAGTGAAGTGTGTTAGGGACTTGGTCTGATAGTGGCTGCACCCTTAGGGGAAGCATAGGGAAAGGACCATGTGGGCTGCTGAATGCTGTGGGTTGGGCTGTGAAGCTTGGCTCTGAAAGGAAGAGCGGGATTCAGTGGGCCCTGGGGCTCAGGAGAGCCTGGGATGGCCACTGTCTGGATAGAGCTGCTCAGCCCTCACTTCAGAGGCCCCTCTGACAGCGCAGTGGTATTCCTGCTTTCTCCATGGTACAGGCTGAGTTAGCAGTCATCCTTAAGTTTATGCTGGACCATGAGGATGGGCTGCTCCTTACTGAAGATCTAGAGGTGTTCTTGAAGAAGGGTAAGTACTAGAAACCCTCCTGGGATCCCCTCATCTGGGCAGGGACTGTAGGAGTCCTCATCATAGAGGTGTATGTGAATGAGTGTATGTGTGCTGGGGCTTGTCCCTATCATGAGGCACAGAGTTGGTTGCTCAGGAAGGGTGCAATGGAGGGGTTGACTCTTGGGCTGTGGCAGCACCATCTCCATCCCGAGTCCCCCTTGCTGCCTGGTAGTTCAGTATAGAGGGTCAGTGACCGAGTCCACTGTGAGGCTGACCTTCCTTTCTCACAGACATGCCCCTTTTTTCTTCCCGTTATGGTTCAAAGGACTCTGAACCCAGAGCTGTCAAACTGGTCTACATTCCCAGCTCTGCCCCACCTCCTGTCATTTTGGGAGAGGGTCACACGAAGTTGCCTAAGCTAGGCTCAGACTTGTGATACTCCCGTCTCAGCTTCCCAGAGTGCTGAGATGACAGGTGAGGGCCACCATGCCAAGGTCTGTTTTGAAATTTTATTTATTTTGTATTTAGTGCAGGGACTACAGGGTCTTACTGCGTAGATTGGACTCAGGATTGATCCTCCTGTATTCAGCTTCCCAAGCTCTGGGATTACAGGCATGCGCTAGCACGCCCAGTCTCAGTCATGTCTCAGCAAGCCCTGAAGGTAGGGCGGCACAGCAGGCCAGTGATTGAACCTCCAACCCCTGCATCTGCCTAAGCAGGTGCTTTAATCTGCTGAACTATCTGGCTAGCCCTTGTTTTGAAATTTAAAATTAATCACTATAGGCTTAAAATCTAGGAATATAGTCTTTAGGAAAGGCTTTCCCTTCATGAAGCACATGTTCTCAGTGGAAAGTGAACATACCAGTAAGTATGATCAGGCATCTGAGGGCAGGGCCTGCAGAGCATCTGGCTGGCAGCACAGCAGAAGAGTGAGCAGGAGCTCAGGTGATGTGATAGGAACCTGGGGAGAGCAAGGCAGATTTGTTGGCAGCAGTTGAGTTGTATTTGGGTTTATAAGACCTTCAGCTAGGGATGTGAGTCCAGCACGCAGGAGAGGGCTCTGGGCCAGTCCTAGGCTTGTGGCTTATCCTGTCAGTGGCCACTGACACTGTGATCACAGTGAGCAGAGCAAGGAGGCCCCATCAGACCTTGAGGGGGCAGAGGGTGGGTGCAGAAGGGAGTTCATTGGTGAGAGGTGGGAGCATCCCACAGAAGTGATCATGGAAACAAAGAGATGAGATCTTTGAGGGTGCACGGATTTTGAAAGGTTCAGACAGAGAGCTCTGCATAGAGAATGGTGATTCTGACACAAGAGGCTTTTGGGAACTGCAGAGAGATGCGAGGCAGGGCTCCTAGCTGCCTTTGCAACGCAGACTGAAAGGAAAAGCATGGTGCCCAGTCCAGTTTCAGAGCATGGAAAATGCTGTCTCTCTGCTCTGAGTACTGACATCCTGTGAATATGGAAGCCCAGTGCTTCATTGTGGTTAGGGGCCCTGACCTCAGGATACCCAGACACCAGGCTTCAGGTTCCGCTTAATACCTTCCTCTGAAGTTTACATACAAAGTGTCCAAAGAGTCAGGCAGGTGTGGTGGCTGTGGTGGCACATGCTTGTAATCCCAGCATTTGGCTGACTGAGGTAGCAGGATCACCACAAGTTCAAGGCCAGCCTGAAATACATAGTGAAAAGCTGTTCCATAAAACAAAAAGGCCTATGGGTCATGCCTATGGAGGCAAGTTCTCACATGGCATGACAGTGCTAAGCTGCATATCCCCTTATTAACTAACATCTTTTGGTTTGTCTACTCCTTATCTTTAGTTGCTGTCTCTTCCACTTGTTCCAGTACTTTCTCTGAAGAGCTGTCCCCACCTAGCCACCAGGCCAAGAGGGAGGTTCGCTTCCTAGAGTTACAGAAGGTTGCCTCTTCCAGTGGGAACAAGTATGTCCTGGGCCCTGTCCCAATTCCTTACATTGTGGAGGTCAAGCCTCTCACATCTTTGGGGTGTTTGGAGGATGCTGTCCCTGTGGGGTTTTCTCATCTGACCCAGTACTTATTGGGCAAACTGGTTGGGATCTGTTGTGGGCAGACAACCTCCTTCAAAGGCAGTACCCTGTTTAAGGCAGTCCTTCCTTCAGTGCTGCTCTGCAGAGACAAGGAGAATATGTACCCTCCCCCTCCACGCCCAGCAAAGAAATTAAGGCATGGAGAAGGGAGAAGCAGTTTTCTCCAGGTCCTGTCATGAGGCACGAGATAGCACTGCAGACAGAACCCAGGTACCTGGGCCTCCCGGGCAGTGCTAATGACCATTAACCCCTGCTCCCCATCCTTGGCTATTGCCAGTTGCATCCTATCTTAGGCTCTTACCCTTGCTTCTGGGCCATCTCCTTTCTCAGCTTCCTGTCAGGTTCTCCAGCCTCTCCCGTGGGTGACATCCTGCAGACTCCACAGTTCCAGATAAGGCGGCTGAAGAAGCAGCTTGCAGATGAGAGAAGTAATAGAGATGAGCTGGAGCTGGAGCTGGCTGAGCACCGCAAGCTCCTCACTGAGAAGGGTTAGTGCCTGGCTGCTGTGGATAGGAGACAGCATTTGGGCTTTACATCTGGGAAAGCGCTGGGTGATGGTTTACCTTCCCATGCTTCCCCTGCTAACTGGCCCTGGAGCTGAGGGTTGGGCTGACTTCTTCAAAGTGCCCATTCCCAAAGCCCTACATCCCCTCCTCTCTGTCCCTGCATCTGCATTTCGTTGCTGACCCCCTTTCTTCTCCTTCCCACTCTGGAGCAGATGCACAGATATCCATGATGCAACAGCGTATCGACCGCCTTGCTGTGCTGAATGAGAAACAGGCAACCAGCCCTCTGGAGTCCAGGGAGCTTGAGGAGCTGCGAGGCAAGAATGAGAGGTAGAGCTCTCCTTGCCTTCTTTCCAGCTCCCATCCTCTGGCCCCAGTCAGGCGCCACCTTCCTCACTGTTCCCTTCTGGCAGCCTCACCTTGCGACTGCATGAGACTCTTAAGCAGTGCCAGGACCTGAAGACAGAGAAGAGCCAGATGGACCGCAAGATTAACCAGCTTTCTGAGGAGAATGGAGACCTGTCTTTTAAGGTAAGTGACTGGGCCATGCATAGAGACCTTTAGGGCTGAGGTGGTCTATAAGGCCCCCCCCCCCCCCCCAAGAGGGTTAAGAAGACTTCTGGAACATGGCTAAGGCTTGAGTTTCTCCAGATACCTAAATACTGAGCCACTTTTCCTCATCCTATAATTGACTGCAGCTGGGGCAGCAAGGAGTAGGTGGTGCTGGCCATGCCAGTTGCACCCCGGGTGACCAAGAGTCCCTCTCATGTCTCAGTTGCGGGAGTTTGCCAGTAACTTGCAACAGCTCCAGGGAGCCCTCAACGAACTGAACGAGGAGCACAGCAAGGCTACTCAGGAGTGGGTGGAGAAGCAGGCTCATCTGGAGAAAGAGCTCAGCACAGCCATCCAGGACAAGGTAACTCCACCGGGGAGCTGGGGTTAGGCTGGAGGATAGCAGATGAATACCGGATGCAGTAAGGGGAGGTAGCTCTCAAGGCAGCTGCAGGTTGGTTGAGACCAGAATGTGTGAGTTGAGTTTTCCAGTTTGTGGAAATCTATCTGCATAGATTTCATGAATATTCAAAATCTGAATACTCCAAAATCAAGAACTTCTTGAACATCTTGCTGAAGCTCATAAAGTTTGGGATTTGGGAACATTGGGCATTTCAGATTTCCAAATTAGGGATGCCAGACTTGTTGCTATTGTTGTTATCTATAAGAATCCAACTCTGCCAACATAGAACATGTTAGCAAGGCACTGAGCATCTGAGTGCTAGTTTCTTGCTGAGTAAATGACACAGTACTAGTACCCTCCCAGACCTATAGGTGGGTTAGAAATTCAGAGCTGCACAAAGTTTAGTGCCTTGTCCCTAATCAGAAATGATGGGGGAAGTAGGCATAGGGCTTGGGTTGCTGCTTGGGGGCTTTTTTTTTTTTTGAGACAGGGTCTCACTATGTAGC
>PVJA010019636.1:0-38116 GCA_004027025.1 Myocastor coypus | reverse complement strand
AAGGAAAGGTTTATTTAGCTCACAGTTTGTGAAGGTTTCAGTCCATATTCAGTTGGCCCAAGGCTGAGTGGAGCAGGGCAGAGAGCATCCAGTTCAAGGCAGCAGAACAGCAGCAAAATGGTGGCAGAGGCAGCCAACCAAACAGGGCAGCAGAGCAGCAGCAACAGCCCGAGCTCCAGTCTGTCTCTCTGTCTCTCTTCATATTACATTCAGGCTCTCCGCCTTAGCTCCTGCCCTAGGCTACACCCATAATCCCAGAAGTACTTCCACCCATAATCCCATCAGTACTAAAACCTATAATCCCAGGGATCATGGATCAAGTCTCAAACTCTAGAAGTCCCCGCCCAATGACTCCATGAGGCTTTGGGGGGACAACTAGACATAAACCATAACAATAACAAACACACTGAGAGAGAAATTAAAGAAACAATACTATTTTATGATAGCACAGAAGAAAATGAAATACTTGGGAATTAACCTAACCAAAGAAGTAAAAGACCTTTTCAATGATAACTACAGTACTCTGAAAAAAGATCCTAGAGGATATCAGAAAATGGAAAGATATTTCCTGCTCCTGGATAGGAAGAACCAACATTGTGAAGATGGCCATACTTCCTAAATTGTTATACAGTTTTAATGCAATTCCTATGCAAATACCATCAACATACCTCACAGACCTGGAGAAATCATTCCTCAAATTATTTGGAACCAAGAAAACCCTATAATTTCAAAGACAACCATGGGCAACAAAGACAAGGCAGGAGGCATTACAAGTCTTGACCTGAAGTTATACTACAAAGCTATGGTAACAAAATCAGCAAGGTATTCTCAAAATAATAGACCTCAGGATCAATGGAATAGATCAGAGGATGTAGAAGCAATTAAAAACACACTCAGCCACCTTATCTTTGACAAAGGAGTCACACATGTTTACTGGAATAAAGATAGCCTCTTTAACAAATGGTGCTGGAAAAACTGGCTCTCCACATTCTGAAAACTAAAACTTGACCCAGCTCTTTCACCCTGCACTACACTAAAGCCAAAATGGTGTAAAGATCTAAATATAAAAGAGAAACATTAAATCTCCTGGAAGAGAAAGTGTGACAAAATCTTGAAGACATGTGGTAGGCAAAGAGTTTGTGGGCAAAAATCAGAATGCATGTTTAACAGTTGAAAAAATCAACAACTGGAACCACCTCTGGCAAAGAAGTTTTTGCACCTCAAAATAAATTATCAACAGAGTGAAAAGACAACGCACAATTTTGAAAAGATTTTAACTAATAAGTATTCAGACAAAGGTCTTCTATTTAGAATTTATAAAGAGCTAAAAACCATTAGGGTCCTAAAATTCAAAGACCCAAACCAGAAATATGCATCTGAGATGAACACACACTTCTCAGAGGGAGAAATTTGACATGCCTATAAATACATCAAGAAATGTTCTACATCACTAGCCATTCATGAAATACAAATTAAAACATTTATATAGCATCTCACCCCAGAAGCAATGGCTAGCATAAAGAAACCAAGCAACAACAAATGTTGGAGAGGCTGTGGGGAAAAAGGAACACTTCTCCACTGCTGGTGGGAATGTAGACAGGCACAACCATTGTGGAAAGCAGTGTGGAGACTCCTTAAAAAACTAGCGCTGGAAGTCCCATTCAATCCAGCTATCCCCGTACTAGGAATTTTCCCAGAAGAACTGATGTTCATAGCAGCACAACTTGTAATAGCCAAATCTTGGAAACAACCAAAATTTCCATCATCTGAAGAATGGTTGAAAAAGATGTGGTATTTTTATACAATGTAATATTACTCAGATATAAAGAATGACAAACTAGAAGACTGAACATATAAATGGAGGTATCTTGAAGATATATTCCTAAGTGAAATAAACCGTATATACATGTGAAAATATCGTGTAGTCTCCCTAGTATAAGAACTCAAAAGAAGAAATAAAAATGGAGAGACACAACCCAGCTGAATGGAAATTAGGGACTTAAGTGTTAAACGATGAAGTGACGGTGAGCAGAAAAGACAGGAAGCAGGACAGGGGCAAAGCCATGCACTTACATACACAGGATGAATTAGATAATGGTCCTAGGAACCTCCAAAATGTTTTTGACACTGAGAATAGCAATGTGTAACACAAAAAATATATGCTTGCAATGTCTGTCATTCTGGTCTTTTGGATGTGTGCGGCTTCTAATGTAATTGTAGTTACTGCTATACTCTCTCTGAAGTAAATGATTGCTTTGCAAGAAAACAACAAAGGGTATTAAATGAGAGTAAGAGAGTAGGAAAAATGCCATAGGATTGACTGGTGACAATTTTTTATATACGTAACTTCTAAATATGTAAAAGTGTATAAGTGCTTTTATCACCTTCTATAGAGATTTATTAGAATATCAATCACTGATAGAAAATATGAATTCCAAGTTAAGTGTAAGATGTTTGATACTCAGGAAGACAGTGATGTTAGGCTCAAGTATCTATGTTATAGAGTAATAGTATCACTATGATTTTCTTCTGGAGGGTTAAGAATATAAATTTACAGACAAAAAAATTGGAGAAAAGAAATGGCTACAAGGATAGCCAATATTTTCGTCCTTGACCTTCAAGATCTGTTAGGACTCAGGACATAAGAGAACCTCTGCTGTAACATCCAATAACTCAGTGGTTTCCCAAATTTTCTGTTCGAGGAGATTATAAGGCTACAGAGGAAAGGGATTGAAGATATATAGTGTGCCAAAGGAGAGTCACCTAGAAAGAAAAAAATTCTCTCAGGCTTTCAGAGGCTACACTGGCCAAGCAATGACTGACTCATCCAGATGGCTGACACCCACATCATTTCTACAGAGCACTGTACATAGTTCCAAAGTAAATCCTGAGGGCATATGACTGACCTTGGGAGATACAAAATTTTCATGTTTTGTTATACATATCTTGCCCTAAAGCACCCAGCAGAAAAGTTTAACCACAGGGTATAAAACAGAAAGCTAGATTGGAATGCTAATCTGTAAAAGCCTTAAATCCACAACTTCCAACATTGCCAGTTTTACCAATAACCCACTGTGATTAGGGAACACTGTATTATATATACAACTACTTTTCCTTAATTCAATGGGAAAAATTTTTTTCATAGCAATAATTATTAGAAAGATTATAACACCTACATGCTGTGCTCTGTATAACTAATAGGAGGACAATAATATACATTGTGTCAAATTTTGGAAATGTACTATTAATGTGTTTTGAAACTGTCACATTGTTATTTCTTATTAAAAGTAATAAAAAAATTAAAAAACAAAGCCAACCCTGCATAGTTTACTAAAAGATATTCTAGAGAGGGATCAAAATGACCACAACTCCATGAAGGAGAATGGAAAGAACCCACAAAATAGAGTAAATAATTAAACACAGGAGAAAAAGAGGTATACAAAAGCAGTCTTTCAACTATTCTTTTATAGATAGCAGCAGAATATGTCCATCAGCATATTCAGTGAATGAACTTCTCCGGCACCCTATGGGTCATGATTCTGTCTAGTTCTATGGGTGGATATGAAGGAGTTACAGTAGCTCAGTCCCACAAGTGATGTCTGGCCACCAGTATGCATCATGGACATTGTCTGTGTCCATGCCATACTAGAACTTTGTGAAATATTCTATTCCCAAATTGTTAGAAGTTCTGGTCATACATTTCCTATTCCCATATTTATGTTATGTTTTATTCTTAGTAACTTTTTGCTACCATGGAAACATTTTCTTAGTTGATATATTTGTACATATTAACCTATTGAAATACTATGTGAGTACTCTAAATTTGTACATATGGTACACAACATTCTGGCCTCTAAGTTGGACTCATGATTTGATTTGAATTCTGGGATTATTTTTTGAAATATTTAATTTAATTTTTATTAATTTTTAAACAATTTTCTGAATATTATTTAATTATAGTTTTTGTTTCATGATTCATACTATATCTCTGACTTACAATCTACTTATAAGATATAGTATGATATTTTCTCTGGATATTAGAAACTTTAAAAGGAGAAGAAAAATAGTATATACATATGTATACACAAGAGAGTTAGGATAGATGTACAGCTACTTTGTCTCAGTTCCTTGAGAATAGAAGTTTGTACTAACACTGTTTAGAGAATTTATCAGGTCTGCACCTTGTCCTCTGAATAACTACTATGAAGTGAACAATATGTATGATATTAATTATTGTAACCATCCTAACTAGTTTGAAAGCTGTTTCATTGCTATTTTATCTTTTTTCTCATTAAAATGAATTAGAAAAAGAAATGTATATATATGTAAATGTATTGATTTCAACAAAACATTTTTGAGGGGGAAAATTTATTAGCTTTGTGAACTTAGTCTGCAAAGTCAAGTTCTACTTATCTAAAAAAAGTTAAGTTTTAGATTTTAGTGGTCATTTTTTTCCAATCTTTCATAAACAGCCTTACTGTTTTTACCATTCCTATGGCTCCTGTTTTTGCATTTCTTCCTCTACACCATGTTTTTCCTGCATCTTGACAACTGGTATTTGCTTTTTCATTTGAAGACATGGTCTCTCTGTAGTTCAGGTTGGCCTGAGATCACTATGTAGTGCAGGCTGCACTTGAATTTGCAGTGTTTCTCCCGTCAGCCTCCCCAGTGTTGTATGTTGTGATCCGGAGCAGCAGGAAATGATGACAAGACCTGATGAGTGTAGCTCAGAGGACTCACTGAGATCTGTCTCTCTTGAAGTGAGCCCAGAGCTCTAGAAGCATCTCCTTTTTACTTAGGTCATACAATAGAAGATTTATGGAAACGAGAGGGGATAATCACCAATGTCTCAAGTAAGGGTGGAGACATCAGTCAGGATTAAGCTGTTACACCTTTTTAAATCCTCGTTTTCTAAAATCACTAAGTAACAGATTACAACCCACCCTAAGCTTTGTTCATTGTTCTTCGCTTCTTAGTTTCTTATCTCTACACCCCAGTTCTGGGATTGCAGAGGTGAACTACCACCCAGTATATTTCATCAGTTGTAAAGATCGATACTCACCTACAAGTTGTATTTGTATTTTCAGCTACATTTTTCAGTGCATCCAGTGGTACATTAAATCCAAGGTCTCTAGTAAATGCACCCAAGTCAATAATGTTGAGTGGTGGCAGATACCTATAATCTCAGTGCTCTGGAAGGCTGAGGCAAGAGTATTTTAAGTTTGACCCTAGTCAGGGCAATTTAGTGAATTTGTGAGACCCTGTCTCAAAATAGAAAAAATACAACAAAAACTCAACAACTTTTTTTCTTTGCTTCGAAATATATACATACACCCATACAAACACAAAAATAATTTTCACCAGTAATGTATTGTTATGTTACATTTTCCTTTGTCTAATACTCTGAACTCCATTAGTGATATGTTCTTTCATGTTTATGCAATGCCTTTGCTGTAGACCTTTCTCCTCCCGGTTCATACTGGTGCTTCCTCTACGGAGGCAGCTGACAGACAAAAACATCAGCAGGGCATGATCTCTTCTTTAAAATTTAGGAGCCCAGGTAACGGTTTCTCTTCTCTTAGCCATGAAGCTCAGAACCGACCAAATGGATTGAACCATCTTCTCAGAAGTTCGAGTTGCAACTTGCTAAGGGTCAGATCTTAGGCTTCTAAGTTCCAGTTGTTTTAACTTTTTCTCCCAATTTGTTTTTCTATAATTTAGCGGTTCTCAACCTGTGGGTCACGACCCCGGCAGGGGTCGAATGACCAAAACATAGGGGTTGCCTAATGCCATTCCGAATCATAACTGTAGCAAAATTATAGTTTTGAAGCACCCACCAAAATTATTTTTTGGTTTGGGGTCACCACAACATGAGGAACTGTATTGCGGGGTCATGGCATTAGAAAGGTTGAGAACCACTGTAATATCACAGTACATACTTCTTATATATGGGTATCTTATATAGAATACCTCATATAATGCATATTTTCATAATAGCTGTGTAGTTTTTGCATTTCTACCTGTTTAACAGTTCTGTTTCTTGTTCCATCTTCTGTTGTTCTAACAAAGAATACCTAAGACTGAGTAATTTATAAAGAATATACTTCTATTTTTGTTTTACACTTTTGGAATCTAGAAAGTAGAAAATTGAGTGGCCATGTCTGGTGAAGGCTAAGTGCCACTTTTAACTTATGGTGGCAAAAAAGGATAAGTGGGCATCTGATGAAAGGCAAAACGCACGGTGTAACCATGCTTTGGAGTAATCTAGTCCTGCTAGGGTAAAAGCCTATTCATCCAAAAAGGAGTTAAGTTATTTATAAAGGCTTGCACTGTATGACTCACAAGTCTCTCACTAGGGCTCACCTTCCAATAGTGCTGCTCTGAGCAATTAAATTGCAACGAGTTCAAACCATAGCATTGAGCTAAGAATCCATCACATTAAATTTTCTGTGAAGATATTTATTGTACTTTCTGCCCTTTTTTGGGGACTTTTGTGGTCACAGACTAATAATATATTATTATCAGAAGTGATCCTAGGAAGTCATTTCTCCTGGAGAGGATTCAGGAATTCGCTGTCAGACCTTGAGCTGGAATAGAGTTCTAACTCAGCTTGTGGAGACATGCCAAATAGTTGAGTTCTGGAGAATTGAGAGTGAATTTCTGTGGTTCCTTTTGATGAAGTGCCTTCTCAAGCAGATGGCTGGGAGGCTAGAGTACTTCCACAATGAATGTTATATGATTTGGACTATAACCATAGTATCATACACTTATTTGTCCAATAAGTGTTTAATAATTGTTTCTTAAAAAAAATGGTGGGTCTGGCCAATTTGTTCAGGTTAAATATTCTCACCAGGACCAGTATTAAGCTTGATGTGATGTCACTGCATGTGGAGCTGGGCAGGCAGAGTCATTTCCTGGGGGGTCAGAGTCAGCTTTTCCCAACTAGAGTTCTTAGCAAGAAGCGACACATCCAAGTTTATATCTCTCATTTTGAGTCACAAGGAAACCAGAGTGTGACTCTTTTGTTTATAAAATAAAGTCACTGTAACAACATTTTTTGAAAAGAAACAAAGACTGTAATTTGGAAGCTTTCAGAGCTACCACATAAATTGAATTCACAATTTTGTAAACTTTTGTATGAAAGTGAAGATATCAAGAGAAATGTGTGATACCCTTAGAGTTGGAATTGGGACACCTGTGTAGACTTGGATAGCACTAAGTCCCTTTCATCATTCTCATTTTCTCAAGCTAATGTGACTAATTTGCCCTACCCAGTTTCTGGGAAAATTAGCCTTCCCTTGATTAATATATTGTAATGAAAAAAGAAATCATGAATAATTTATTTCCTTGTTCTGTTTTACTTTCCTTCTCCATCATGCTTCCTAGAATGTGGTGGTTCCATGGTTTTACTTGCTAGGAAAATGACACTTTTACACAATGGTTCTCAAAGAGCATCTCTAGAATGGCTAAATCTGCTTCACTAACAAATCTGTTAGAAATGCAAACTCTTCTGTCCTACTGTGAGACTTTGAGTCAGGAATGAGGACTAGGAATTTGTTTCAAATGTTCTTTAAGCGATTATCACAAACACTAAACTGAGAATCACTGCTTCAATTTACCTTGCACAACAGACAAGAGAATGGAAGAAAATTTTAGCACTAAATTTTATGTTGCTTTTCAAAATACAGGTAATTATTTTCTTCAGATTTTACATACCTATTTCATCTATTATAAGCAAACCTAATCATAGAGGTCTCATCCTTCCTTGTATATTAAAATTACAACTATTAAGATTAATTATATATCTGCAATATTAGGCAACAAATATTAGTTGAATACTTTGGGCGCCCTCATTCAAGTACCATGCATTAGAGTGATACAGAGTAGGATAAATAAATCTTCCCTAAAAAGACATTGAAATGATAATTAATTTACCATTGTGGTGACTTAGATAAATCTTTCCTAGTTGTGGTCTAGTGAGTGCCATTGATTGAAGATCTTATAATCTAACTAAGGAAATGCGACTTATAAATTAGAAACAATTAGTAATTAGTACAAAATAATTTATAGTCGTGTGACATCTTGTAAAGTATAAATTATTAATGTCTCATTGTTAAGAGAGAGGAATTATTTTGAGTTAAAAGGGCAGGAACATTTCATCAGATAAATTTGAAATGAACATTAAACAAGAGTGAAATTGTAATATGTACAAAGGGAGCAACGGAGGGAGCTGTTGGGGAGGAGCATGTAAGTACAAAGGCAAACAGATGCAGACATGTGGAAGGCAAAATGATGGGTGCTCAGAGTAGTCAAGAGTTTAACTTGAGCTGGGGCAATAGCTCCACGGCACAAGTGACTGCCTGGCAGGTGCAAGGTCATGAGTGCCAACTCTGGGACCGCCAAAAAAAAAAAAAGAAAGAGAAGTTTTGCTGGGCGTGGTTGCACACACCTGTAATACCAGCACTTTGGAGGCTGAGGCAGGAGGATCAGTGCGAGTTTGAGATCAGCTTGGGCTACTTACAAAAGTGAGCTCAAACCCAGCCTGAACTACATAAGGAGACCCTGTTTCAAAAAGACCGGAAAAAAAGAGTTTAAGTTTGATTGTATTAAATATTAATATAATGTGCAAACAATTTACCTGTTTTAAGATAGTTTACCTTGTAAATGATGTGAGATTTGCAAATGTGACTGAGTTGAATGGACATACGCTAATTATCCTGTGGTTCAAGAAGGCAGTGAATGAATAGGAAAATAGAGCAAGACAGGAGAAGGCCCTGGGCTCCCAGGGGGCCAATGTGTCCTCTTGGTTCTTGATTTGACCAACAAAAACAGCAAATCTAAAATATGAAAATACGTTTCAGATTCAAGAAAATAATCTGGCAAAATCAAGCTCTGTTGGGTCCACCAATGTGTCACAGTCTGCCTTCTGCCTCGCGCCCACCAGCGAGTAGGTGGCCTCTTATACTCAGTCTTACCCGCGGACCCACAGCCTACAAATGTATCTTTTTGAATTATGTGTAGCAGATGAATATGAGAATCAGAGGCAGGGCAATAAAAGAGAAGTAAACAGGAAGAACTTTTAGATTGGTGGATGTAAGATATCTGGCATTAGGATTTATATATAAAAGGAAAGGAGAAAACGTTTTAAGTGTTGGAAGAACTGTGCTTGCTATTGAATATATGAGACACATAAAAAGCATACTTGAGTTATGTTGTACTTGTTTATAGTTGCTGGTTTGCACCTTCTTTGCTAAAGCATTGCTCTGAGACTGGATAAAAACTCACGATGTCAGTAGAATGATAAAGGGAATGGTCTAGTTCTCACTGTGATATTTGCTGAAAAGAACCAAAATCTCATTTCTTGGTATATTACAAGTTCGTAAGGTTAATCAGTGTAACTGCCTTGCTTGTTTGGAACGCTGCTCTCTGAAGAGGACCCTCCTCCTCCGCATCTTCCAAGCCTCCCACTTGTTTTCTACTCTGCTAGAGAAAAGTGTGCCAGCAGAACAGCCTGGATGTTCGGGAGACAGCTGCCATGAAGCAGCATCAAGACTGGAAGGTAAGAAGGCTGATGTCTGCGGAGGATATGGGCTGTGTCGCCGGGAACTAAAGTGTCCTGGAGGATTTAAACCACTAGGTAATGTGATCATATTGCATAGAGATTGCTGTGTGGAAACTAAGACAATCCCGGCTGGGCCTTTGGTTTGTCATAGACAATTTTTATCTGATTGAGACAAAGACTATGTATTACGATTTTCTGCAGGTTTTTCCGGATCGTGGATGAATGTTAAATTTTATCCAATATTTTATAACATATAGACTCAACAAATTTTAGTCATTATAATGTGATTTGGCTTCTTAGTTAAAAGGATGTTGAAAATAAATGAGTCAGATCACAAGACAGTAAAAGTAAAATAGCTTTAAAAGTTCCAAATAGATAAATAAAAATGCATTTTTATGATTAAATAAATGTATTATTTATTTCCAATAAAATATAATTTAAATTATAATATGGGGATAGTAAGATGTAGCCATTTATTTATTTATTTATTTATTTATTTATTTATTTTTTTGTCTTTTTGAGACAGGGTCTCACTATGCAGTTGAGGCTGGCCTTGAGCTCACTTTTGTAGCTCAAGCTGGTCTCGAACTTGCACCAATCCTCCTGCCTCAGCCTCCCAAGTGCTGGGATTACAGGCGTGTGCCACCACACCTGGCTAGCCATTTATTTAAGAAATCTAAAATACAAATGACCAAACTAGAAGATAGATCATAGGAAGTAGGGAGATATACTTTTTTCTAATGGGAATGAGAACAAAAAATGACAGGAAAGGGTACGGTGAGGAAGAAAAGGGGTTAGAGGAAAAATGGCTGAAGAAAACATGGCAACAGAGCTTTTGCAAATGGGAAGATGCTGAGAACTGGAAGGACAGGTAGCGATGGGAAGAACCGGGGATGAAGGAAGAACGAAGAAGTGTTATGTGCACCTACTCTGCATGACAGAGGTGCTTACTTGCTGCTGCAAACATCTGCTATTAAAAATGATAAAGATTTATTAAATATATGTGTGTACATGGTATACTATATTTAGGATTATATAATGTATCATGTAAGACCATTGTTATCATTCATGAAAAAACTCCGGAACAATTACTTTGTCCTCCCTGGGAAAACCTCCAACCTTTTTGCTGAGTGTCTTTATATTCCTAGTCTCTAAGTAGAACGTCGGTGCCTGCTGGCCACTCCACCTCACTCTCAATCCATACCTCGCTCCCTTTGTCCCTGTGGCAGCTATTCAAATCACTGTCAGTTAAAACCTCATTCATAAAAAGTATAGAACCTGTTGTACAGAACCAAAGACTGACATCAACTGGACTTAATTATCTTAATTATCTGTACCCTTTCCTGTTAAAAGCTTGGGAGAATCTTCTGTATAATATCTGAGGCTAATCTTTCTTCTGTTGCCCATGATTCAGGCTTTGCTTGCCCCCCAGAAAACTATCCATTGTTTATCTTTTTCTACCTCCTAGTTTTGGGTTATATTTATATATTTTTTCACGTCTTATATTTTTTGATTCAGTAGTTAAGTTTGAAAATGCTGAAGTGATAGATTTTGTTCCTTACTCAGGCATATCTTTAAAAATATTTTTAATTTATTTTTTGGCACAGGGTCTCACTATGTAGCTCAGACTTACAGTGATCCTCCTGTCTCAGCATCCTGTGCACTGGGATTATAGCCCTGAGCCACAATGCCCAGTTTTGATGGCTAGCACAGCATACCCGGGATTCTGGGATTGACATGGCATGAGGTGCCAGAGATGAAATCTGGGTCCTTGCAGTTGCTTAGCAGGCACTTAGACCACTGGGCTATCTCCTCAGCACTTCAAGGTATATTTTGACAGGTAGTTGTGGGTCTTCTTTAATTATAATCTTTCTCTATTTAAAAATGTTTAATACATGAGTATTTGTCTTTTTGAACCTGACTTACTAAATTAACATACTGTCCTTCAATTTCACTATCATGGCTGTGAATGATAAAATTTCATGCATGTTATGGCAAAGTGTTCACTGTTTGTTCACACTGTATTATCTCTAGCTGTTCATTCGAAGATGAACACTTGAGTCAATTCCTCATCTTAACCTCTTCCACACCGAAAGTGTTCTACTGTGAACCAAAGCTGACATTGTGAGCACACATTAATGTGGAGTGAATAAGACTGATACTAACTCTACTATGGGCAGAAGTGGAAATGCTATCATTTGTTGCCTTTTAGGTATGCTAAAAGTGTCTCCCTTATTTAACAATCAATACACTTCTCATTCCCTATTTACTTAAACTTAGGCCATCCTGGAGATTTAATTATCAGTGAGATGATTGATGTAATCTCATGAAAACTTCTTATGATTCACTTTCATAATACTGCCAGCAAGTCCTGATGATTCCACTTCCACGAAAAGCTTTCCTGTATTTACTTTCCATCTGTAGTCCACAGCCAGGCCGCTACTCCCTCTCATCTCAGTGGTGTAGCCTCCAAATGGGCCTGTCTGGTTTCAGTCTTGCCCCTTTCTTCGCCAGTCGGAGACAGGACTTAGACTGGGCATAGTGGTGTGTGTGCCTCTAATCCCGGTGCTTGGGAGGCTGAAAACAAGAGGATCACTATGAGTCTGATCTGTATAATGAGACTCTATAGACCCTGTACTAAATATATTAAAAAGAAGAAGAGGAGGAGGAGGAGGAGGAGAAAGATGAGGAGGAGGAAGAAGAGGAGGAGGAGGAAGAGGAAGAAGGAGAAGAAGAAAGAAGAAGAAGAAGAAGAAGAAGAAGAAGAAGAAGAAGAAGAAGAAGAAGAAGAAGAAGAAGAAGAAGAAGAAGAAGAAGAAGAAGAAGAGGAAGAGGAAGAAGAAGAAACTAGGGTCTCAGTATCCCCACCCAAGGGTATGCCTCCAGTGACTTAAATTTCTCCGACTGGTCCTCATTCTTTTCTTAAAAGTTCCTGTACTTCTCAGTAGTGGCACAGACTCATGACCAGTCTTATGCATTATCTGGGTCTTCAGAAAATAAAGAGAATCTAGGAAATTCTCCCTTCACTCTAGGAGGGATTTGGCTGTGATACTTACCTGCTTAACTGTCTTTAGCATCAGGTTCTGTGGAGGTGAGATTAGGACATGCAAAGTACACCTGAGTGCAGTGGCTCATGAAATGTAGTTCCTAGACCGGAAGAGCCAGCATGAACTCCACTGAGGAGGAGAGGCCCTCAATCTTCATTCCAGACTCCTGGAAACAGAAGCTCTGGGCTTAGCACTTTGTGTTCTAATTACAAGGAGCTTGGATTTTAAACTGGATGAGAAAGAAAGCCTAAGTTGACAAAAAAAATTCATAAAATTAATCTGTGTTTTATCATGTGTGTCATGTTTCATTAGATAACAGCTTAGATCCCTTAGTAAAATGACTTAAAGTTTTACACTTTTGGTATTCTTCAAAGGTGACACTGAAAGCCCATACATATTATGTATATAATGTCTTCATCTAAAAGATTTTAATTGTTTACAACTATTCATGTGAAGTAATATTTTTGTAATATATAGATGCTATGTCATGTATATTATTCATATTACATATAAATTAAATGGATAAATTATACATACATTTATATGTTTAGGTTTATTTACACTATTGAGATAACACCTATAATTAGGTAACATCTATTTATATAGTTTGTATACATTTATGCAATTGATCTCAATAACTATGAACTATCCACCTATCTGAGTTTTCCAGTCTATAAAACTTACAAAAGTATTATCAGCATACTGTTGGCACCATAAATATTTGTGAATGTTTTTTTATGCTCAAGTGTTTGTCACTAGGGAGGTGGGTGTCACCATTTTGTGTCCCTTCTCGAAGGAAGACGCAAAGGCCTGTGGAGCTGGCCCATGTTTCTAGGTGTGACTTTGACGCTCTTTACTTGAGCTCTACCGCTGGTCTTTCTTAGACGTGTGTAATTGCCACTCTTTACATACACTTTCTTGAGGAACTTCTAGAATTGAAGTTGCATGAGAACCAGAAGCCATAAACTATGATTAAAATGGCAAAATCATAATAGGAAGGGATTTTTTTTTTTGTCCAAATGAAAAATAAAGATAGAAGAGAGGATCAGGAGAGGAAGAGAGAAGAGAGGAAGGGAGGGGAAGGGTGGAGAAGGGAGAAGAAAGGAGGGGAACGGAGGTGAGGAAAGGAGTTCATAATCAGCTCAATAATTTGTCTAAATTTTATTTGTAAAATATTAAATTTCTGAACCTCCTCCAAAAAGACCCAAACAAACATGAAAACACAGCAGTAAGGGTCCATCGCTAGGACGATTCTTTCTGGCAACCTTGTTCAGTATTCTTCCTCCAAGCGCAGCTCTGTGAAAGCGCACACATAGCTCTGTCTGAGGAGAGTGTGCTTTCCAACCTAGCCTCGAGCTCTTGTGGCTACCCGCTGAGACCAGCACTCGTGCTGCCAGGACGCAATGTGTGGAAGGCACTGCGCCCTCACGCGCTGTAACTCGGGACAGCCACAGTGATCCATGCGAAAGAGACTTTTATGACATCAGCATATGTGATTCATTACTAGTATTGTTGAAGCAGGTAGTTATGAAGCTTTCATTTATTTCTAATCAGCATCTTTTAAAGACAACCACGCGTGAATTATGCTGGAAAGCAGGGGAAATATATACAAAAATTTGCTGCTTCTCTGTTGAGCCCAATAAACACATGCAGAACTGGGCAGTTGATCTTTTTTGTTGTTGCTATTGTTGTTCACTAAACAGTACTTTCTGCTTTCATATATATCATATTCCTGGAAGGCCAACTAATTGTCCTGGCATATGGGGCTCTTATCTCATGGTTCAATAAATGTAATACATTTGTGTTTTGTTTCATAAGTAGTCCACTAAGTAAAATAACTTTCTGAAGTTGATATATTCAAAGACTTTCAAATCGATGCATGTACTTACATCCATTAAGTTTATTAATAAAATTGAATTCAAAATTATTTCTGCAACCTTTTAATTTTCTCTCAAATGAACCTTAACCCACTAAAGGAATTTCTATACAATGTGTACTTTTAAGCATGATTTTACTGTTGGCAGAATTAACTTACAAAGAAGAACAAATCTCTGCATTCAAATGTATTTATTGTACTTAAAATATAAAATGTTACACATTTATACAGTAAAATTTAAGGCAAATCATCATGAACAAATTTAATAATTTTAGTTTCACCAAAATAATCCTGTGAGTTTCAAATACTAAAACTTTTAAAATGTAAGTTCAAGTGCTTTATTTACATAAAAAGAAAAGATCACAAATGAATGGCTAGAAAAATATTAAGCAGATAAAGTACCTAAGATTAGAATTTCACCAAAATAGATAACTTATGCATACAGACATACAAACATGCCACATGTAATTGGTAAATATACACATTTTGGAATGGTTATTGTAATGGGTTACTTAGATTTCAGACTCACTGAGGTAATTTCTTTGTGAATTAGTAACAGGGCATTCAAGACTACTCCATAGTTTCAAAAATAGAACCTTAAGCCCACATGTCCAGGAAAGGCCCCCTGAGATTGATGAGTTCTTTTTATAACTGCCCTTGGTAATAGGGCATGGTATTTGTCTGGATCAAAGGCTGATAAACTCAGAATGTGTTGAATTGTACTAACCTAAGTCCAAGAGATTTATGTTGCTGTATATGTGCCTAAAACAATCAGCCCTAAATAGTAAGTGATAATTAAGTTTAGGCCTGACTACCTGTTGAATCCTATAGAGATGTAGCTAATGACTGCAATCTGCTAAAGATCAGAGAAAGATCATTTAGATCTTGTGCTCAACCTATTGTCTAGTTAATTTGTAAGTTGTGTCTGTGTGCATTGGTAGGTTACAAATAATTAATTTTAAAAATCATTATGTGCTAAGTGGAAAGTAGTTTCTGTATAAAAACCCTGTTCTCTGTCACTCGGGGCTCTTCTGCCTTCTCTCCTGCGTGAGTTAAAGTCAGGAAGCCCCCCCCCCCCAACTTGGTATTAAAGGCTCAATTTAAATTTCAATTTGGACTCTGATCTGGCCTCTGCTTGAGAACCCATAACAGTTATATTTCTCAATTATTCTAACATTTCCTTTCTTTCAATATGGACATTTTTACATAGCAGCAACAATCACTATGCAAGACTGTTAAGATAGTTACAATACTACATAAAGTGCAAACCCCCAAATTTTCAGGCACATTATTCATTTCTAAAATTATAAAGTGGGGGCCCGGTGGGATGGCTCAGTGATCTAAAGCGCCTGCTTGGGAAAGCTTGGGCAGCTTTAGGGACCGCGGTTCGATCCCCGGCACCACATGCTGCGCCAGTCCTGCCCTCGGGGTGGGCTGAGCCGGCTGTGAAAATGAGTGAATAAACAAATAAAGGTTCGGAAACAAGAAAATAAATAAATAAATAAATAAATAAATAAATAAATAAATAAAATTTAAAATAAAATAATAAAGTGATAAAATTAAGGATTAGAAATAATTCTGAGAACACTACAGCAATGACTAATATGTGGAGGTAATGCCAGTAGAAATGAAAATGCTTTGAATAGCAGGTTTTATGCAGTACACTGGCATACATTTCCAACATGCAGCAAACAGGTTATTGATGGCGCCATGGAGCGATGTACCAAGAGGGCATGTAGGCAAAACAAGTGGCTGCCCCAGCAGGCCTGACGTTCAGCTGTCAGTGCTTCTACGATGACGGAGCGTAGTGGGACTCACAGTGATGCAAATCCTGGACACTAATGTATGCCTCAGATCGGCTACTTACTGAAGTGAAAAGTTTCACTTAACGAAGGGACTCAGTGCGTTTCCATCTTATATTCATTCTGGTCTGCAGTTAAAGCCACTAAGAAGCTACAATAGCGAATACATTACTACAGTACACCTGAGCTTCTGTGATATTTCTGGAAGCTAATGGACCCTGAGGCTGTGGCCTTGAGGAATACATTTGGCCATGACCCTTTCCTGTGTTGTTCCTTCCCTTCTGTCTATGTCGCCACCACAGTGTGGGCAGCTTTCCTCTGCCATAATGATTCTACCCTGGAGCCAGCCAACCACGGATGGAAATTAATTTGTTGGTACATTCTGGATAAACATAATGATCATACTCATTATGGGGAATTGCACTTGGCCATGGTGTTTTGTAGGTTTTTTTTTTTTTTTTTTTTTTTTTTTTTGTGGTACTGGCTATTGAACTCAGGCCCTTGTGCTTGCTAGGCAAGTGCTTATTGTACTGAGCTATCTCCCTGACCTGCACATGTTTTGATTTCTCTTTTTTCTCCAATCTTCTCTTCTCCCTTCAACCCATCCCCCTTCCTGTTTACAAAGCTTTGCTTCCATTTTATCTTTCTTTGGGAGGGCATTCATGGTTTAAATTTCAAGGGTCTATATTTTTACCCTAACAATAGAAAGATGACTAGTACAATATGTATCTTTCTTTTTTATTTGTAAAATGTTATGGATTTTCCTTTCACCCCATGTTCGGTTCTTTCTTTCTCCATTGCAGTCAGCTCTGCTCCCATTTAAGTTCTTGAACTTTGTATTTCTTTGCTGTTTCACCTATCTCCATCCCAGGTATTTCCTTAATTTTGTCTTTTCTCTGAGGCTCTGACCTTATTTCACAGTCTTTCATTTTCTGTCATTAAGTGACAGAAGTTTCATTTTATACCCTATGAGAATTTACCATTAGTTTTGCCCGCCAATATACAACAACTGAGTTTGGACAGAATGCTCCATTTAGCCCCAAGGACACTGCTGACCTTATCAGAGTGTCGGTGTGGTCTATGGTGCATGCAGCAGCAGTGATTATTGTCTGTTCCCCAAAGAGAAAAAGGTCAAACAATTGGGTGGATAATTGCTGCTCCCTGAATATCTACCTCTATAGGGGATCTAAGAGAAAAAAACCTTTTTCTCAGACTAACCTCAATTTCCGTTTTATTCAATAAAAAGCATTTGAGAAATAACATTAATTCTCTAAGAAGCACATTACTACATTGACTTGAATGATCTCCAAGGGGATAGAAAACTTAATTGGATTTCCAGCAATTATGGAATTTTATAAGAAAGCAGTTCAATAAACAAGATATCTGCTCTTTGGAAGAACAAAGACATTGAATACTCATTCTTTGTTTTGCAATTGTATGAGTGGTCACTTTGAGTCAAGGTACAGAAAAGTACTCAAAAAGTATTTTATCCATTTGTAAAAGAATAATTATTCATGTAATTTCAAGAAAAGGGGTGGCTTTATCGTTTAGCAATTTTGAGTTCCTTCCGAATCCTAAAATGAATGTTACCTTAAGCCATAAGTTCTCTTCAGAAATTCATGTCATATTTTACATGGTAGAAATTGTCCAAGTTTGATCAACTTTGACTATAATTTTGAAATACTATGGGAAACTGTTGCTTTGTGGTTTTTTATTTTTCTATCTCAACTTATAAAGGTTAGTTCCTCCTTTTCATAGAACTACATCTTAAACTTATTGTTAAAATTGTTGAGAAGAATTTTTTTTATGATTTGATTTTAATCCTCACTGAGTCATATGTTGAAATCCTACCATACAAGCCCATGTGACAATACCGGGACATGAGGGCTTAAAAAAATAATTAGGTGGTGCGGTTAGATTCCTTGCAGACGCAGTTAGCGCCTGTATGAAGCAGCAGCTAATAAAGCAGCCTTTGCTGGGTTTTAACCGTGCGTGGATGCCCATCGCATCAAACACGTGAATCTTTTTCTCCCCACCAGCCATCGAGCCTCATTTGAATAGACTTCCGATGGTACATGGACATCATGCTTCGTGATGTCTGAGAGTAAGTAGAAAAAGTGACACAGTTTTCACGGCTTTACTCTCTCTCAGAACATTTACCCTCAGGATCACGCACCATGCTATGAGGCAATCAAGCGGCCACACAGAATATGAGCAAGGCCCGCGGCCCAGCAGAGTGCCCTTCGGGCATCTAGCATTAACTGTCCCAATTTGAGCAAGTGATCAGCAAATAAGTTCAGCTTGAAGTTTTCCAGTCATCAGATGAAATAGATACAGGCTGTCCCCTCCAGGACATGAGCAAGTTACAGACTCATGAGCAGTCTATATATACAAAGCTATTGAGTTTTAGCAATGGCTTGTATGCACCGAAAGATAAACAAAAGGCTGGTCATTCAAACTAACAAGACACTTATACTATTTAGTGTGACCTTTGCTTTATCTTACAAACCTCCTAAGTTAAAGTATAATCTGCCATTTTATCACCAGGCCCATTATATTCTCTTTCCTCTCTCCCTCACTCCTCCCCCTCCCTTCACCTCTCCTTCTCTCCACGTGACTTTTGGATGCACCTTTCTAGATATGTGTAGCGTATTAGAAAAGTGTGGCAAATTGTAAATAGGAATATTAATTTTTCTTATCTTTGTATTTTTCTCTTTCAATGGGTTAGGAAAGAATCGAAGAATTTAGTCAACATTAAGATGTCTAGCCATTGACATTCAGGGTAGACAATGGTATTTTATTGGAAAATATTTAACTCACAAAACCTGAGGATCGTGGTGGGCAGGGTGTTCTATGTACTGTGTTACAACAGGAAAACTAGAAGGGCACGATTGCCCATTCCTAGACACTTTCATTCATTTCTCTTCCCAATTTTGAACCGCAAGGCACAACCTTTTGCTCAGCACCCTTGAAGTTGAAGACAGAAAACACTTCTAGCTTGGTTCATGAACAGTCCTTACTGCTTCAGGGTCAGTCACAATTTCCTGTGTCCTCAGCCCATCTCTGGATGGGGACCCACATGAGGTGCCAAGCTCTTCTTACACTTTGCTGTAGCTAATTCGAGGCACACATGTGGACAGGCATTGTGAAAATTGCATCACTTTTTCTAATTACTTTAGAATTACAGTTGAGTGCTCCAGGGTAAGCCCAGCCTGGGCTTACAGGGTGGACAAGCAATGGACCCAGGATATAGAGTCAGCGGAGCCACCAGGCTGATGACTGTGGAAGAGAGGTCTCCAAAAGTGAGGGCGTGGGGCTGTGCAGTACCTCCTACTAGGACCAAATGTCAGGAGGCAACTTCTTGACCAAAAGATATCACAGGGAGTTAGGAAAAGAGATGAAAATTTAATTTTATATCACCCATCTTCATGCAGTTTGTCTACTTTTCCTCTATTTTACTAGCTAGAACTTTCTATACAGTACTATAGCAGGCATTTCTGACTTGATTTTAAGAGAAAATTGAGTATTTTAATGCAAAATATTATGTGAAATGCTAGGTTTCCAAAGATTTTCTTTATAAAATTTCAGGACAGCTGTATATTCTTTTTTTAAATTTTATTTATTTTTTTAAAGAAAAATTGAACAATGGTTGCATTACATATTTTCATCATCAAATCAGTATAGATTAATAGACATAGGTATGTAAGACTGATCAAACATTGACACTTTCAATAAATATTAGTTTTTTTTTTTTTAACTCTTCCAAATGTATTTTATATTTAAGTCACTCTTCTAAAACCAAGTTATAGGGGTTCAGAATGCAGAAAATACAAGATCCTGAGATTGATTCCTGGTACTGCCCAAAATTTATTTATTTATTTCTTCTTTTGACTCCTTACACTAGGGAGCCTATACGATATTTGCATATGTAGGTCTGATTTATTTCACTTATGAGTATACATTCAAGATACATCCATTTATATATGAAGTCTTTAGTTTATCATTCCTTATAGCTGAGTAATACTCCATTTTATGAAAATATCACATCTTTTTCAATCATTCTTCAGATGATGGGCATTTTGGTTGTTTCCAGGATTTGACTATCACAAATTGTGCTGCTATGAACATAGGTGCATAGATATCACTATGATATGATGTTTTCAGTTCTTCTGGGAAAATTCCCAGTAGGGGGATAGCTGGATTGAATGGGATTTCCAGCTCTCGTTTTTTAAGTCGTCTCCACACTGCTTTCCATAATGGTTGCACCAGTCTGCACTCCCACCAGCAGTGAAGAAGTGTTCCTTTTTCCCCACAGCTGACAACTGTATATTCTTAGTTTTGAGATTTTTTTAAAAAAATATATTTAGTGCAGGGTCTACAGGGTCTCATTACACAGGTCAGACTCATAGTGATTCTCCTATTTTTAGCCTCCCAAGCTCTGGGATTATAGGTGCATGCCACCATGCCAAGTCTCAATCACGGTCTCAGCTCAACCTGGGGATGAGGCCTGTGCAGCGTACCCTGCACAGCATACCTAGGATCTAATTCCGCTCCCTGAGTCTGACTAATGAGGCACTTTAGTCTGCTAAGTTATCTGTGCTGCCCTTCAGAGAGTTTTATGAGGCATTATTTTTTACATGTATTTGGTACAGGCTCTGTGGTACCTCACTACAAAGCAGCTTGGACTCACAGCGATTCTCCTGTTTTCAGCCTCACAAGCACTGGGATTATAGGCACATGCTACCAGAACCAATTAATTGTGATAAATGATTTAGCTGGATCTACTAAAAGGATAAGAAAGTGGAAAGGTTAATTTTTTTTCACTTGTGAAATTTCTTAAGATGGTGATCTATATTGTTAAAATTTTCATCCAAATTTGGTTTTGTAGTATTGTCATTCTTTGTTTTTCTGGGATTTATTTACTTACGTTCTATTAAGGAAGTACAAGAGGAATCCATGTTCATGAGGAATATATTATTCTAATTTTATTCTGAGTATTTTTTTTCTAAAATAGAAATAGTTTATTCATGACCCAGTACACAGGAGGAAGAGTGTTTCTTCTATGTCACAGACTTCACTTCTAACTCCTCAGAATGTTCACTTCTCTGGCTTAATGGAGAGGCTGAGGGGAAGCTGTGCACTCTGAGTGAACCGAGCAAGGGACTGTGGTGTCTCCACCGGGAGAGGCCCAGGCTGCTAGTTGCAAGCAGGTTCTCTAGGACATGAGGGAGTCTTGAGGGGGGCAGAGCTGTGTCATCTCCACCGCACAGGTACACAGCGCTTTCTGGTTGTCACCCTGGGTGTCTTGCTGGATTTAGGAGTGCAGGGACTTGCCATACTTATTGAACTTGTATCTGAATTTCTGCATGTCATCCTCACAGCGGGAGACCATGATCCTGGTCAGCACTTTGTCGCGAGGGCCCTTGCCCTGTGTGGAGTCGTACAGCCGGTCGGCAAAGTACAGGGGCTTGCTCTGGATGCCCTCCACCAGGTCAGGCAGGCATTTTCTGATGTCCTTTGACTTCCTTCTTGGTGCTCTCTGACCTGTCGTAGGGGCTGTAGCTCCTGTACCTATCGGAAACTTTCTGCAGGTGGCACATGCTGCGCTGTCATGACGCTGATCCACTTGGGGACATCCGTGCCTTTCCTCTTCACAGCAGCATCATAGAGATCCCACGTATCTTGGTCAACAAGCTCATAATCAATGACAGAGCCGGCTTCTGCTCATCTGCCCTTGGCGAGGGCAGCCTTCAGCTTGCGGAAGTCCCGGACGTGTCGGAAACGATGTTCTCCTTAAAGTTGGTCTCGTACTTTTCCTCACAGACTCAGTTAGTCTGGTTGGTTCTGGAGCAGACGGTCTCCATGGGAGAGGGCTCTTCGGTCCCCAGCCCCTTCACGGAGGCCTTAGCTCGGAAGCCTCATACTGCGCAGGTGTCTCCAGCAGGCCTGTATCACCGTCTCCAGGTGCCCGGAGAGAGCTGCCTTCAGCACGGACGCCAGCTGCCTCTTGTCCTCCTGTAGTATGAGAGGCGATGCCCAGCCTCTGTGGGTTGCTGTGGTTCCTCAGAATGTTGACGATGGTGACCTCATCCACCCCGTCGGTCATGATAGTAGTCCCGCTCAGCATCAAAGTTGGCGTGAGCTTTGATCAACCATAGGCTGGTGGGTGTAGAGTGATCCCCCTCCAAGCTGAGCTTGCCCAGAATTTCGTGGACAGTAGACATTCTGAGTGAAGCAGGGCCTTGCCAATTGAGTGGATTGAGCTAATGTGCAGATGAGTATTTCAATAGAAATATTACACTAAATTTTATAGTATTATACTACTTATAGCAATTTTTCTCTCATTTCATTATTAAGGAAAGACTCACTTTGCAAAATAAAGGTATTAACTACTTTCATACTTTTACAAGTGTTTCAGATTTTTTTCTTAAACATTTAGTAGAATTTGTTGTTCAAAATATCAGCGCATGAGGATTTCAATGTGAATTGATTTTATTGTAACTTAAATTTACTGTGCTTTGAATATTGATATTAGCAATTCATCTTGTGTCATATCTTGTTAGTTTTACTATTTAATGAATTTTCCTATTCATATAAATAATTATATTTGATGATGTAACAGTTGTCTATAGTTGTAATTGGAAAGAGTATTCTGATAGGAAAATATACTGAAAAACATTGATCTTATTTTACTATAGCAACAATACACAAGTGTTTATGTTTAAAAGAAGTAAAAATACAAATACTAATTGGGAAGAATACTAAAACTATATTGTCTTCATTTATTGACCTTTTAGTTAATTTAATTTAATTTTATTTTATTTTTGTATTTTAGGGAAGGGTCTACAGGATATTCAGTGTCTCATTACTAGATTGGACTCACAGTGATGCACCTGTTCACAGCCTCCCAAGAGTTGGGGTTACAAATGCGCACCAGCACACCCAGTCTCGATTGTGCTCTCAGAGCACCCCCCCTCAGGGTGGGACCAGCAAAACGGGCTGGGGATCAAAGCCCCAGCCCCTGGCCTGCTTGCAGGAGCTTTAATCCTCTGAGCTATTTGGCCCACCCTCCCTATTGATATTTTAGAAGAAATGTATCAAAATTATATTCTTTTGATTTATTGATTTTTTATTTTTAAAATTTTAATATTCACCTATTTGTTATAGGGTCTCACTATGCAGTACATACTCATAGTGATCCTCCTGTCTTGGCCTTCCCAGAGCTGGGTTTACAGGCATGGGCCAGAGATCAAATTTATGCTCGTGAGGCAGATTCTTAGATCACCAAGCTATCTCCCCAGCCTGATTTACTTATTTCTGATCTTTGAAAAGAAATGCATTATCTTCATATTCATTCTCTCTCTCCCTCTGTCTCTGTCTCTGTCTCTCTGTCTCTTTGTCTCTCTCTATCTCTCCCTCTGTCTCTGTCTCTCTCTGTGTCTCCATGTCTATGCCTCTCTCTCTCTCTCTCTCTTTCTCTCTCTCTCTCTCTCTTTCTCTCTCTCTCTCTCTCTCTCTCTCTCTCTCTCTCTCTCTCTCCGTCTCTCTCTCCCCCACCCCAGGAATTAAACCCAGGACCTTGTGCTTGCCAGGCCGGAGCTGTGCCACTGAGCTATGTCCGAGGCACATCTTCATCCTCTTTAGAATACCAGTCCTTCAAGATTGTTCATTGGATGAAATGTACACTGATACATGAGGCTTCCCCTATATTTCGTTATGTTAATTGTTAAATATACTTATCGGGTGATACAAGACTATCAGTTTTCAAAATTCCATTCTTTTATCATTTTCAAACGGGAAAATTAAGTTCATACAGCCAGCGTTTGATGTGAACTGTGCTGATTCCCTTTACACGTATTTCCCAAAGATATCACATTGTTACTTGAAACGTGATCACCTGAGGTTTCCTATTTTGTTGCCCTCCTTGTAAAACACATTTATCCCCGCTTTTACTTTTTCCCTTCGTGTTGCAATGCTGCTTGTCCTTGAGGCTGGAGTCAAAGATCACTTCCTACAGACCCTGCTGATAGCCTGGAGTTGCAGTGAGCCATGGCTTCTCAACCCTTTCAAACTTACTTGTCCTCCAAATGATGAAGAGCCCCCCCCTTCAGCCCTGTATTTATGTGGCTTCAGTGTGCTCCTCATAGCATCATATGCTGACAGTTGCATAGTGTCAGGCAGTAGCAGAACCTTTAATTGGTGAGGTCTAGTGCACAGTAATTACTTCTTGTGGGCACACTTTCAAAAGAGATCAATACAGGTCAATTTGCAAGGCCCCATTTGGTTCCTGAGAGGCAGGTGGTTATAAAAAGCACATAACTGGCTCCTAAATCTTTCTGTCTTCCTCTCTCACCACATGGTCTCTTCTGCAAATGCTCGGGGCACAGTAATGCAATCATCCAGGAGATCCCCACCAGAGCTAAAGGAGTAACATGCTGACTATCTTCTTTATAAGGTACCTATGTTTGGTACTTTTAGAAAATAAGATAACATAGCATCATTTTCCATTCTGTCACTAGCAATTGGTACAGGCCATTTGTTGGGCAAAATTTCAAGTTAGTGCATAAGAACTGAAAGAAAATTTTTGTTTTACATTTTAGGCACATTTGATCCTTTTCTTTTAAGCTAAAATGCCATATTTTCTCTCTGAGGTATATATATATATATATATATATATAATATAATATATTAATATATAATACATATATTATTTGGTTGTTGCAGGGTCTCATTACACAGCTCAGACTTGTGATGATCCTCCTGCTTTCTGCAGTGCTGGGATTGCAGGCATGTCTGGTCTTGATGGCTGGCTCAATATGCGGAGGGTTGGCTCCAGGACAGCATGTGGTGCCAAGGGCTGAACCTTGTTTCCTGTATTTGTCTCAGCTTGCCTAGGCAAGTACTTTAGTCCACTGAGCTATCTCGCCATGTTAACATTCTGGTGTGAAATTTTCCAACTTTTATCCTGTGAAAAGTATATCTGCATAAAATTTTAAATAAAATATGATCATGTTATGCAGAGAATTTGGCTAGTTTGTTACTATCATCATCATTATTATTTTTTGTACTTGCAATTGAACTCAGGACCTTGAACTTGCCAGGCAAATCCTGTGCCCCTGAGCTACATCTCCAGCCCCAAAGCTCTGCATATTTTGACAACTCTTCTTTGGTTTATTTAAATTATTTTTTTTTAAATACTGGGAATCAAACTCATGACCTCATGCTTGCCAGACAGGTGCTGTACTGCTATGCTATATCACTGGAAAATTGTATTTTTAGAGTCACTGGGACATCTGTAATTTATATTATTTTATTTTATTTTTTGTGGCTGGCTCAGACCACCCTGGAAGTGGTGCTGTCATGGTACGTGGTGCCAGAGGTCGAACCATGGTCCCTGCACTTACTTACTCTTGCCTAAGCAAGCAGTTTAAAGCACTGAGCTATCTTGCTGGCCTCTCTGTAATTTATTAATTCAATATTGTAGTACATAAACAAAGGTTATAATACATTGCTCTTGCGGGAAGATGATTAATTGGCATAAGAAAACTTTCAGAACAATGCCGCTTTCTTATAAAATATAATTCACATTTGTTATATTGATTAGTTTTGTTTCTTTGTCACTGACAAAAATTTATCTGATGTTTTGCTCATAATATTCTACATTTCATAAGAATCAGGTCAACTTTGATTCCCCACTTTAGTAAAGCATTCTAAGACATTGAATACATGATAAAACCATTCATTTTATCTTACCATTACACCTTTAGTAATTATGTTGCTATATATGAAACATCAAAGCGTTTATATTCTAAGAATCTTAAAATTACAAAGCATTTACCAGAAAACATTCCTTGCTTTCTATTTTTCTTCCCTGAAAAAAAAAGTAAGTTACTATAGTAAAAAGAGAAAACACATAATAAATTTCTGAAAAAATACTAGGAGAAAAACTATCAGGAAATATTTTTCTATGTTACTTGTGAGGGTATTGTTTACAGAAGAGATTAAATAATAAAACTCTTTCCCAACACAACTTTCAAGTAGTGTTCCATTATACTATTTCTTTGGAACAATAAGAGTATAATAAATGGAAACAACTCTCAAATATGAAGGGAGAAAAACAACTATGTAGCTTTCATACAAAATTCTATATCACCTAAAATAAGATTTGTTAAAAAAATAGCACTCAATGTTTTAGTAGAGCCATTATACTTTGGCTCTACTAAAAGAGTAGAGTGCTCTTTAAATTTCACTCCTTCATGTACATGGCAAGTTGGAGTGTCATGTTAATTGGCTTTGTATCCCCTGAAGGTTTGATGGAAATCACTGCCGAGTGTGCCTGGGTGAGTCTCCTATGTCACTGGGTGCCCAGTTCCCTGTTGCCCTTCCTCTCTGGTGCTGTCCCCTGCTGATGCTGGCCTGTGATGTGAGCTGTCCTCCTTCAGTTGTGGCTATTATGTGCTGTGTCCATCAGCAGGAAAACTGGCTTATACACTATGGAGGCTACTCCAGCTGGGAGCCACAAGCCAGCTCCTTATCAGGAGCATATCTGTCACTTGTGCCATCTGTGTTGGCTGCATCCACAGACATCTTTAAATAATATAATTAGGAAGGTGTGCATGAGGTGTGGTATGGTTTGTGTCTAGTTGTCTCCCCCAAAGACCCATGTAATCATGGGGCAGAGACTGCTAGAGTTTGAGACTTGACTCATGAGGCACTGGGATTATGTGTTTTAGTTCTGATGAGACTATGGGTCTGAGTATTTCTGGGAAGTATAGGTGTAGCCTGAGGCAGATAGGCTAAGGCAGAGAGCCTGAATGTAACATAAAGAGAGACAGTGAGACAGACCGAGGCTGTTGCTCTCTGCTCCCCTGGTTGTTCCATTGCCTCTGTCACTGTTGTTGCTATTCTACTACCATGAACTGCTGCTCTCTGCCATCTGCCACTCAGCCTTGGAGCCAGCCGAATATGGACTGAAACCCCCAGTAACTATGAGCTACATAAACCTTTCCTTCCTTCATTTTGGGTGTCAGGTATTTGTCCCAGCAATGAGAGAAAAGTAACTAGGACTTGGTATAACCATAAGTATAAAAGCGGCAAGGCAGTGCATTTGAACAGTCTTCCTAGGATGAGCTACCCTACCCCACTGCATCCACAGTGCCATGGTGAGTGCATCTGCGGATGCACGGGCCGTAGGCAGGCTGTGCACAGGCTGCTCCTTTGGCAGGGTCCCTCTTGGCCATGCATGGGTAGGGCTGTTTGCCGGTTTCTCCTCACCACAGTGTCAGCACAGGCGTGACGTCTCTCCACAGTCCCAGTCATGTCCACTTACGTGCCTTTGCCAGCCAGTCCCCAAAATTGCTGCTAAGGTCACACGGTACACTTCACCCTCTGACTGATTGTAATTTCTTAAAGAAGTCCCTCCCATTATTTTCCACTGCCTTTTCTGGGAAATCTCAGGTCCTTCTTTCCTCTATATTTTTCCAAAGATGCAAACTCTTTTCTGACCTTGGGGAAAAATGTTCATTTTAGTCTTTTAGTAATTTGCTTGATGTCATCTTTTATTTTTGTAGTTATTATTGAACTTTTTCACACTTTTTAAAAAGTCTTTTTAAAAACAATACAAAATAGCAATGAAAACACCATTAGAAATGACACAAAATTACACTAAACAAGGTAATAGGAATTCAGGAATAAAAAACAAGAAGGGAAAAATATACATTTATGTGTATATGCAGGATAATTTGGATAATTGTTTTTTGTTTTTTTTTTTTCTTTTTGAGACAGGGTCTCACTGTGCAGTTCAGGCTGGCCTTAAGCTCACTTTTGTAGCCCAGGCTGGTCTCGAACTCACATCGATCCTCCTGCCTCAGCCTCCCGAGTGCTGGGATTACAGGCGTGCGCCACCACGCCCGGCTTGGATAATTGTTAATTGCTGCTGGTCTTTTGCAAGGAGCAGTTAATGATTAATTTTTTCTTTTTGTTGTTTGGTTTTTAAGCTGATTTTACATGTATGTATTTGTTAACATAAACAACTCAACACCCAGTCGTTTTTTTTTTTTTTTTTTTTTTTTTTTTTTTTTTTTTTTTTTTTTTTTTTTTTTTTTTTTTTTTTTTTTTTTTTTTTTTTTTTTTTTTTTTTTTTTTTTTTTTTTTTTTTTTTTTTTTTTTTTTTTTTTTTTTTTTTTTTTTTTTTTTTTTTTTTTTTTTTTTTTTTAACGTAGTTGGCACAGGATCTACTGGGTCTCACTACATAGAATAGACTCATAGTGATCCTTCATTTTTCACCCTCCCAAGAGCTGGGAGTATAGGCATGCACCATGACACCCAGGCTGAGTTGCCATCTCAGCACACCCCAGAGGTGGGGCTGGCTCAGCATGCCAGGGATTGAACCCTGGTCCCTGCATCTGCCTAAGCAGGTGTGTTAGTCCACTGTGCTATCTGGCCAGCCCAATGCTCAGTCTTTTTTAGAAAAGGTCAAGTTTTCATCTTACTATCTGGAAAACTTGGACTTATTTGCTGAACTCAGTATCTGAGTATCAACTTAAATAATTCTTTCCATTATATAATAGCATGTTTGCATACCTAATGGAAACTGTTTTTATTAAACATTGGTTTATAGCTTTTAATTCTGGCATGCAATTTGACAATTTAAATTGTGTAGTTTTAAACTTTGTAATATGAATCTTATGAAAATACAATTCGCACGGCATAAAATTCACTCTTGGTATATAAAATTCAGTGCTTTTTGTTGTATTCTTATGATAGAAACAAACAATAAAACCAATATAGAACACTTCAGCACCTCAAAAGGAAATTCCATGTCTATTTAGAAAATATTGTCTATTTTCATTTAAGTTCCTGCTCTAGGAATTCTAGCAGCTAGTAGATTTTTTGTGTAAAATAATTCACAGCAATGGAAGCATATAATATACAGACTTTGTCACCCGACTTCCTTAACTCAGTGTAATGTTTTTGAAGGCTTAAGGAGTTCTAAAGACTGCATCATAGGTCCATACTTCATAGCTGAAGAGTTTTCCATTTATGGACGTGCCATACTTTATTTAGGAATATGTAAGTTAATGAACATTTTCAGTGTTTCCACATTTTAGCTATTATGCCTAGTGTGATCATGAATATTTTTGTGTATTCACATTTGTACTTCTCTTGGATATTTTCATCGTGTCTTACAAAGTGACTAGACGATTATAAATTGTTTTAAAAGTGCTGTCTCTCCTTTAGCTCTGCTAAATCATCTTTCCGTGATGCTGTCACATTCAGCTTTTAGCTTAAACTAATTGCTTGCATGATTTTTCTACTGTTTTACAGAAGGCTCAAAGGCTCAGAAATTCCTCCACAAGCTAGCTTTCTTTTTCTGGGGTGAGGGTGGGGCTAAAGGTGGGGGTGGGGGCAGGTACCAGAGATGGAACTCAGGACCTTGCACTCGAGTTTACATCACTGAGCTATCTCTTGGGCTACCAGGCTAGCCTTCTTAAATTTAAACTCTTTCCTTTCCTTCATGCCTTCTGATTGTCTGTAATAAACTTTCTTTTCATCTAGCCTATTTTTTCAAGGGAATTTTCAGGTTCTTTTTAATTACATATTTTCAAAATATCCACTATTCTCTCTCTCTCTCTCTCTCTCTCTCTCTCTCTCTCTCTCTCTCTCTCTCTCTCTTTCTCAGACAGGATCTACAGGATCAACAGTGTCTCACTATGTAAATTGAACTCAGTGATTCTCCTGTTTTCAGCATCCCAAGTGTTGGGATTACAGGCGTGCACCACCACACCATCTGACTCTCAGTCTCAATGCATCCTGGGGGTGGGACTGGGGATTGAACCCTGGTCCCTGAACTTGCCTAAGCAAGCACTTTAGTCCACTGAGTTATCTGGCTGGCCCTGGACCCGGTCTCTTTTGCTTGGCCCAAAAGCATGGTTCCTGCTGTAGGTGTGCAGTTCTTGCTTTATCAGCAGAGTCCAGGTGTAGGGCTGATCTTTGTGACTTGCCGTTCTCATAGGAGGGCCTCAGTCTTGACAGCAAGCTGAAGCTGAGATACTGGACCTCACTACCCTGCCTTATGTAAAATGGATGGAGGAAAGATGGGGGTGGGGGGGCTATGTCTCAGCTCTTGCAAAAGGAATCTCTCTGAAACCTAGCATTTGGCAGAGGTAAGAAAGGCTCAGCTGCCTCTGTGGCAACACGTACCCTGTCCCTTGCCTTGGGCAGTGGAGTTCAAGCTTTAAGGCCACTGCTTCAGTGGGGCTTCCGTGACATGAACTTGGAGGTGGAAGCGTGGAGGGTTAGGGTCATGATTCAAGGGCTTTGGAAACTTTTCTGGTGAGATTAAATCAAATTTTTGGACTAAATATTTACTTCTTGTGGTGTATTACTAAGATAACCTGTAAAAACTTTTAAGTAGTAATTTTTTTTAAAAAATAAAATCTGTGAGTATTTTTGTCTCAGCAAACTCGGGATTGTTTTCCTTCTACATATTTCAGTGGAAAAAAAATTATCCTTCCTGCCTTCAGAAACTTAAAAGATGAGGCAGAGACTATTCACTCTGGTAAGTGCTAGAGGCAAGGTACAAAGGACTGCCAGAGCTGAGTCAAAGTCCTATTGGGCTGAAGCAATCTAAAAAGGTTTCTCCAAAGAACAGAAACTGAAGTGACTTCCACAGACAAATGCAGGAGAAAACACAAGAGGCAGGGAAGGTCAGTGTGCTGGTGAGGGATGGAGCAGTGGCTGCTGGGCCCACAGCACGGGGCCCAGGCATCAGATATGGGGAGGGAGAAAGACCTGTGACTTTAGGTTAAGGACACTTTGCAGGAATTCTGGTTCCTCTACTAAGAGATCTTTATAGAGTTCTGACTTAAAGAATATTTTTGAAAGAAAAACAACCAAATCATGTAAAAAATCAAAATAGTATTCAGGAATCAGATGAAAAATAAACTTCATGCAAAATGTAGCTATTGGGGTAGGGAGATAGCTCAGCAGTATAAGTGCCTGCCTGGTAAGTACAGGGACCCAGGTTTAATCCTTGGTATCACATGCTGTGCCCACCACTAAAACTGGGTGTGGAGGCACACACCTATAATCCCATCCCTTGGGATGCTAAACAAGAGGATCACATGAGGCTGAACTGCACAGGGTGATCCTGTACCAAATATATGAATGAAAAAATGAGTAGAGAAGATGGATGTAGCTATCCTAGAGCTAATCAATACAATTGCAGACAAAGCATGTGTTTATTTAGATAAAATAGATGTGAAGAAAATGTACACTGAAGCTCAGCTTTAAAATATTGTTTTCATGTCATCATCTATCTACAGGTGTAAAATTATGCCCAATAATACATATTACACAACATTATTTATATATTAAATATCATTACATGTTATCATTGTATGATTACAAATATCATTATATGGGCTGATGTTATGGTTTGTACATAGGTGTCACCCCAAAGCCTCATACAGTCATGGGGCAGCTTCTGGAATTTATAATTGATTATTGTGAAAATGGGTGCTGCACCTCTCCTGGGGCAGGTGATTTATATTTTAATGTAAGAAAGGAAGAGAAATTAGCTGCTTGAGATGCTGCTACCACTCTCCCTTCCGCTATTGCTTTTAGTTGTCATTATAAAAGGTTGTTTTCTGCTGTGTGCCTCTCTGCTTTGGAGCCAGATGAATATGGACTGCAACCTTAGTGGTGGGTATTTGTCTGAGCAACAAGAGAAGAGTAACTAAAACAGAATTTTGTACCACAGGAATGGGGTCGTTGTGACCAAACCTGATCATGTGGATCATGAATGTTTGGAAATGGCTTAAGAGAAGAGATAGGAAAAGTTTGGAGATGTTGTCTACTTGAGAAGAGCTGAAAAAGCTTTGGCTATTCTGTAGGGGAGATTCTGGCCAGAGCTCAGACCAGAAAGCTGATAGAAAGCCAGTCTGTAAAGACCAGGCTGGGGAGGTTTCTGCTGAGAAGGAATCCATTGGTTGTTGGACTCTAGATCATTTGTGTTTTGACTTGTTAGAGAAGATATCTGCATTTTGTACATATTCAGAGACTCCGCCTGAGGCTGAGATTAATGGCAGACTGATGAATCTTTCAAAAGACATTTCAAAGCAATCAAATATTGGAGTGGTAACATGGCTGTTATTGGGAACTTTTAGCCAGATTTGCAAATCAAGAGCAAGGAGCCTAGCAGGATGGCTAAAAATGTTCTGAGTATGGCAGAGAGGAGGTGCCAATAAAACTGTGGGCTGCAAAGACAGAGCCAAGAGGATCTCCATTGCTGAGAAGGAACCAGAGAATGGAAAAGATGGCCTGGGGGCATCACAGGAGGTGTCAGGTTTCTACCTTTGCAGCCTCAGTTGCAAAGGTCAGGGACCTTGCCTTGAGGCAAAAGTCACTGAGCCCTTTGTTCCAGAATGGCACCAGCATGGGGAATTTATTCCTTGGAATCAGGGTCAGAGAGCTCAGCCATCCATGCACTCAACCTCTACAGCCAAAAGAGAAGGAAGCCTTGCTACTGCTCTAGCCGGTGGCAGACCTTGGCATCATCCACATGGCAGTGGTTTTAGGCACATTGAGAATGCAAGAGTCCTGAGGTTAAGAAGGTTTCCACCTAGATTGTAGAAGGCCTGAGAGGCTAGGAAGTGTGTCCCTGACAGGGCAGTGTGTAAACCTATAAGTGAGAAGCCTATTCAGTAGAAACACCAAAAGTGTGGAAAAGCCAGGAACATGGATCATGCAGAGGGAACAAAGCCAGCCTGAAAGAGAAGCCATGGGAGCCACATCTACCAAGAGTACTATAGGGGTGGAGTCACATGGAGGTTACAATTTGCCACAGAGTGCTTCCAATGTTCCACAAGGACCTACAGGATTTAGTGTTGGTCCTTCTGGATTTTGGACTTATGCTGGCCCCAAAGCTTGGTATCCTGCTGTATGTAACTTTTGGAATGGTAATGTGTATCTTGTGCCCTTGAATGTTAAATGTGTCTAAATTTTCATTTGTATACTATAGAGGCTCAGACTTTTCAGCAATGCTGAAACTATTGGGACTTTGTTAACTCTTAGAGATGGAGTAGAATGTCTTTTACATAGAAGGATGTGCATGAGTCTTCAGGGGTCCAGGGGCAGAATGTTATGGTTTATACATAGTTGTCCCCCCCAGAGCCTCATGTAGTCATGGGGTGGCTTCTGGAGTTTGTAATTGATTATTGTGAAAATGGGTCCTGCAGCTCCCCTGGGGCAGGTGATTTGCATTTTAATGTAAGATAGGAAGAGAAGTTAGCTGCTAGAGCTGCTACCACCTCTCTCCCTGCTCTCTTGCTCTTAGCTGCCACCATGAAAGGCTGTTTTCTGCAATGTGCCTCTCTGCTTTGGAGCCAGCTGAATATGGATTGAAACCTCCAGTAACTGTGAGCTAAATAAATCTTTCCCTCATTTTGGGTGCTGGGTATTAGTCCTAGCAATTACACAAAAGTAACTAAGACAGCTGATTTGGTATATTCCAAGAGAAAACAGAAAAGAAAGTCAATTCTAATTCAAATATTATCTTTTCTAATTTGACTCTTTATAATTGAATTATCAAGAATACTAATAAATACAATTCACAGTTGAGCGATTAAATGTCACAAATGAAAACTACAGTACATGTATTATAGGAATGCGAAGGGTGAGAAGATTTCTTCTACTAGAGAAGGCAGGTGGAAAGGAATCATAGAGAAGAGCAGCATTTTGGCCTGAAATGAAATTACAAAGGCTTTGGTCATTCTGGGATTCTAAATTTCAGCTGTGGTAAAAAAATGTCAGTAAATATCAAGGTTGTGTAACTTTCGGAGCTCATTTAGAGGCAAGCACACAGTGCATTTTCAAAATGAAGCCAGTTCTCTTAACAGCCTTTCCTTTGAGAGTTGGACATTTTTGCATGCTGAACACTTTTTAATTCAAAGAATTTTTTAATAAGCAAGTGATTTAAAAAAAAAAAACTCTGAGGATTTTTGTGTTTATATTTCAACTATGTCAGTTTGACAATAAGATATAAATCAAAGCTTAATAACCATTACAAAAATATAAATGAAAACCACAATCAACCAACCAACCAATTAAATCACGAAAATATACCCCCCTCTCCACCCCAGGGCTCTTGCTATGATTGAACAGTATTTCTTCTCCAGCTCTGTTCTCTGAATTGTAGCCTGATAATCTGTTTCAAGGAAGAAGGTTCTATAGCCAGATAAGTTCTGAGAAGAACGAATATTATAGCATCCTTTTCAAGAATGACAAGCACATGATATCTTTGCACTGACTGCCCCCTGATCCCCCATTAGAGAGTAGAAGACAATTACAGTCACCTCTTAACCATTCTGGAAGCCGGTTGGGTAAACCAGATTCATATAACACATAAGAGAAGAAATACATTATTTGCTGAATATTGTGTATATTATCAAAAATTTCTATGCTTCACAATTTTGTAAGCTTAAAAAGTTTTTACATAAAAATTCAAATTTTTGAAATGCTATTTTTCATCCACATATCAGAAAGAAATCATCCTGACTGTGGATTCTTACTAAGGGCAGTAAGAACAGTTCTATGAGTCCAGTAAAGGTAAGGAATACTTTAAAATGTTCCAGAAATATTCAATGTTTGATTTTTTTTCCATTTTTTTGTATTTTCACCTTTTATTACTATGTGTTTGCAAAGCATAGTAAATCCATTGCTCATGGCAGATGGGCATATATAGGCAGCTGCATCTTGATATTTTTTACTTAATTTTCTCTTTTCTGCCTCCTATCCCCACCCCAGATCCACTTCCCATCTGAAAGTCTTTTTTTAAAGATCATCTGTCTTTTATTTATTTATTATTTTGAATTTTATTAATTTTAATAAGAAAGAAATAACAATGAGACAGTCTCAAAACACATTAGGACAGCCACAATAATTAATACAATGGGTATTATTGTATACATAGTAGTTATTCAGAGGATAAGATGCAGACTTGATATCTCATCTAAACAATATTAGTACAAATATTTCTTTCCATTGAACTGAGAGAAAGTATTTGTATACATAGTCCAATATTCCAATAGTAGTGGATTATCAGCAAAGCTGGCAATGTTGGAAGCTGTTGACTTGAGCCTTTTATAACTTAGCATACTAATCTAGCTTTACTTTTTATGCCTCGTGGTTAAACTTTTCTGCTGGATGGTTAAGACCAAGTTGAAGCAAGCCCTATATAACAAAAAATGTAACTTTTGTATCTGACAAGGTCAATCAAACACCCTCAGAATTTACCTTGAAACCACATACAGTGCAAGTGCCTATGTTACAGAGTAATAGTATCACTAAGTTTCTTGTTTTTTTTTTTGTCTTTTTGAGACAGGGTCTCGCTATGCAGTTGAGGCTGGTCCTGCGCTCACTTTTGTAGCCCAGGCTGGTCTCGAACTCGCACCAATCCTCCTGCCTCAGCCTGCCAAGTGCTGGGATTACAGGCGTGAGCCACCATGCCCGGCTATCACTAAGTTTCTATTCTGGAGGGTTAAGAGCATAAGTTTGCAGATCAAAAAAATTAGAGAAAAAGAAGGGCTACAAAAATAGCCAATATTGTCTGTCTTTTATTTTGATCTAAAATGTGAATTTTAGAAAAAGTTAAATGAGTATTTGAGGCAGTAAGGATTAGGGGAGCTACTATTAGTGCAATTGATGACTTCAGCTACGAGGTTTGTTTTTTCTTTTTGGCATAATCACTCTGAAAACATCCATTTACGTCCATCAGAAGACTCAGCTACAGCTTGCATCTGAAACATCCCTCAGAGATTCAGGTGTTAAAGTCTTGGTCCCCATTTGGTGCCACTGGGAGGTGGTGAAACCTTTGAGAGACGAGGCCTGGAGGGCAGTGTTCAGGCCTCTGGGTGAGTGCCCCAGAGGCGGGCAGCTTTGCTCCACCACACACTCGCCCTAAGGTGCAGCCACAGACCAAGCCTACCGGATCAAGAGGTGGTGGACTAATCTCTCTAACTCTGTGGACCAAAATAAACATTTTGAGGGCTGGGGCTCAAATGTGCCAGCTCCCTGGCACAAATGCTTGCCTGGAAAGTGCAAGGTTCTGAGTTCGAACCCCAGTCCTGCAAAAATAAAAATAAATAAATAAAAATAAGATCAGCATTTTTATCTTTAAAAGTAGACTATCACAGATGTTTGTGGCAGAACCCAAGGGTGCAAAAGCTCACTGGACCCGATATCTTGTCCTTTGAATAATATATATATATATATATACATATATATATATATATATATACATATATATATATATATATGTATATATATATATATATATTATTGGAGACAATAATATATAATGCATTAATTGTTATAACAGTCCTACAAACCTGTATTGAAACTGTTTCACTGCTATTTTATTTTTTTATTAAAATGAATAAAAGATAAAAATAAAAAAAAAAATAAAAAGCACACTGTAGCATGTTTGGTTGCGTCCTGCCAGCCACGCTTGTGAGCGTGTTGATCATTAGTAGCAGGGAGATTAGTAAATGTGTGTCCAGTGGTGCAATGAGCACATACTTCTACACAATGGTAAAGAATGAAGTAAGTACACTCGGCTCTAACGACAGTGGAACCTGAGCAAATAGCTGCCATCTTGCATTTTTATAACGTAAAATATTTTATATATCAAAAGTCTGCATTTAAAAATATTCTCTAGAGTTTGAGGAAATCTATTATACTTTTCTTAAGCCATTTTGAATTAATCATTGAGCATTCAGGTGTAGTAGGGTTGTTTTTCCTCAGAAAGTATATTTGTCTCATTAAAACACGAACTTCAAAAGATAAAACCTTTTTCTTTCCCATGAGTAAAACAATAATGAAAAAGGCTAAAATCTACTTCCACCAGGCTTGCTGTTTTTCCTTTATAGGGGTAACACTTTTTTATAAAAAATAATTCAGCTCCTTTGATTCCAGGTTGGTCCTTATTTTCCATGCAAGCAGCATGATCCTCTGCAGAGCAGATGTGGATTACCATTAAGCAGAGCAGAACATTTTGGAATAATCCCACTCATGGTAACTCAAAATGATTTTTGAGTAACTCGTGGTATTTCCCAACTGATTTAGCTTTAAATTTTAAAAATAAGCAAATAAGGGCACACCTCAAAAGCTGTTGAAAACACAGAGACTTTATTCCTGCACGTCTGCTCCTCTAGTTTTTTTTTTTTCCCTGCTTTTACACAGCTTAACAAACATTTTGTTTGGCTGTTCCCAGTGTCACAGATGGATGACGAAGTTCCAGGCAGAGTTTACAGCTTGTATCCCAAGTGACTTAGAATTTCTTCTTTACTTTCTTAGCCATGGCTGCACTACTTTATCTTTCCTTTTTAAAATAAACTTCTGGTCTACTTATATCACTTTAAATTGAACAAATTAGAGAGTGAAAGAGGAGGCTGATCCACATGTGAGTTATCGTACTTTAGATCATGTGACCCACTGTGCCAAACGCTACCTTTTAGGGTAGCCATTCAGCAGTTCTGATGGTGAGGACCAACACAGCTCTAAAATGTCCTTGCCAAAGCAGCTCCAACCACAGATTGTGAAGAAAGACCTCTGCAAATGCACTAGGCCCCTGAAAAATCAAAAAGGCAAAGTATGCTAGCATCGCTGTACACCATAGACTGACAGTTTTTAAAAGATTTTCAGGAAATTCCAGCTTGAAACATGTCGTGTCCTGCACCTTAGAGTGAGTGGTGCTGTGACTAAGAACAACTGAGGAGAAGGAAGCCTCCCCGCCTCCCTCCCTCCATCCCTCCCTCCCTCCCCACCT